>CAJNSZ010001588.1:6090-24312 GCA_905329745.1 Rotaria sp. Silwood2
AGTGCTACGCATAAGAACGTAAGCAAACTTAGCAGCGGATTCGAGTATTTCCTACTGATATTCGCTCCTGAATCTGTGATGACTCTGTAAGCGGTTGGGTTGGTTGCAGAATTTGATTCTCTATCCAATGGTACTACTTTCAAAGGAGATCATCAGACAAGAAAATTGGGATTTTGCCCAAAACACAGGATTTTGAGACAATCGCGCCGGTAATCCTGGTAGACATTCGCTCCTGAATCTGTAATGGCGCTCTAAGCAGTGGGAATCGGTGCAGAATTTGATTCTCTATCCAATGGTATCAGTTCCAAGGAGTTCATCGGACAAGAAGTGGGCGTTTGACCTGAAATACTGGGATTTCTGGAAAATCCTGCCCGGTATCTCATCCTGACAGTCGTTTCCAAAGTTCTAATGGCTCTCTCGTTGATTGTGCTGGATGCAGAATAGAATTTTCCATCCATCCCAACCAATTAGGGAGCCATCACAAGTCCGTGAGCGAATGTCAGCAGGATATACCAGCAGGATTGGATCAAAAATTCAGTATTTCGGACCAAATCCAACTTTTTGTCCGATGAACCACTTTGAAGTGATACCATCGGATAGAGAATCAAATTCTGCAACCAACCCAACCGCTTACAGAGTCATCACAGATTCAGGAGTGAATATCAGTAGGAAATACACAAATCCGCTGCTAATTTTTCTCACGTTCTTATGTATAGCACTTTCGTATATCCGTTGTTAGACAATTGTAGATGTAGGTGAATGTAACAGTAACTCTATATATGTAGATTTCGACGTAGATTCTGAATCTGTGATCAATTTTGAGCTGAAGATATTTATTGACTACGCAAAAGGGAAATTACGTGCTCAGTTGTGTACTTTTCTACCACTTTTATATCATGATGTCCAAATTTTTCCACACAAAGGAACAGCGCTAACAAAACTAAACACAGATCCTAATAGTAGAACTTGCGCTCTACAATCTGTGATACGTGGCTTTTCATTCCACTTTTGGCAAAAATGGTGAGACGTTTTACAAAATTTGAGGGTGATATTTTCGAATATCACGACTTAATCATATTAAAAATTATTTTTTCTAGAAGTGTTTTTTTTAATTGTTAAATCATATTTTCCGATAGAATTGACTATTCTGCACAAGATTCTATTTGATCGGAAGTCATTGGTTCAATATCTTTGTAAAAAAAAATTGAAACAAGTGAAGGATTGGGCCTTTTTTTCACTTTTTCGATGTTTTTTGCGGTATAACCCTAAAAGGGAGAGGTTTGAAGAGTCGGTGAACACATGAGCGTGTAGCTGATAGGGAGATCATTACATCTATGTATCATGAGCTGGTACTTGTGTTGTATTTTAATGGTGAAATATGAGATCTTATGGAAAACCAGATGAAATTCTTAATTTTGTCTACTTTAGAGCTAAATTAGTGNCTCCTTTGAAAATAGTACCATTCGATAGAGAAGCAAGTTCTGCAACCATCCCAACCGCTTACAGAGTCATCACAGATTCAGGAGCAAATATCAGGAGGAAATACTCGAATCCGCTGCTAATTTTTCTTATGTTTTTATGTATAGCACTTTCGTATATCGATTGTTAGACAATTGTAGACGTAGGTGAATGTAATACTAACTCTATATACGTAGATTTCGACGTAGATTCTGAATCTGTGATCAATTTTGAGCTGAAGATATTTATTGACTACGCAAAAGGGAAATTACTTGCTCAGTTGTGTACTTTTGTATCACTTTTATACCATGATGTCCGAATTTTTCCACACAAAAGAACAGCGCTAACAAAACTAAACACAGATCCTAATAGTAGAAGTTGCGCTCTACAATCTGTGATATGTGGCTTTTCATTCCACTTTTGGCAAAATTGGTGAGACGTTTTAGAAAATTTGAGGGTGATATTTTCGAATATCACGACTTAATCATATTAAAAAATTTTTTTTCTAGAAGTGGTTTTTTTAATTGTTAAATCACATTTTCCAATAGAATTGACTATTCCGTACAAGATTCTATTTGATTGGAAGTCATTGGTTCGATATCTTTTTGTAAAAAACCCGAAACAAGTGAAGGATTGTGCTTTTTTTTCACTTTTTCGATGTTTTTTGCGGTATAATCCTAAAAGGGAGATGTTTGAAGAGTCGGTAAACACATGAGCGTGTAGCTGATGGTGTGATCATTACATCTATGTATTATGAGCTAGTGCTTGTATTGAATTTTAATGGTGAAATATGAGATCTTATGGAAGAACAGATGAAATTCTTAATTTTTGTCTACTTTAGAGCCAAATTAGTGATGGAAGCTTACGTTTTGGAGAAACATTGCAAGTGTAAAAAATGATCAGCTCGACGAGCTCTACATTCTTGGCATATCAAAAAGGTATTTCGACAATTTAAAAAAATCGATTTTTACCCATTTTGAGCACTTTCAGGCAGCCATAACTTTTTTATTACCTTATGAGTACTTAAAAAAAATTATATTTTTGGAATCAGGATAACTTGTTCTCTATACCATGAAATTTTCAGGCAGTTCTGAGGAGTGTCACTTCCCAAAGTCCGTGATTCTTACAGGCAATGGCTCTTAAATAAATTGTTTAATTAGCTTAGGGCTTAACTAATCAGATTAGGGTGTGGGTAGTGTATGTGTGTGAATGTGAATAAAGGAAAGATACCAACACGCTATATGGGCAACGTTTCAGTTCAAAATTTCAAAATATATTTTTTTTCGAAAACTGGACTCCTTCAGAAGAAAACTTCTTAAAATATCGTTATCGATCATTCGTTTTATAATTAATCGAATATGAATAATTAATTAAATCGGTATTGGCAAAACATAGCTTCTATGTAGTATGAATAAATATTCAAAGAAGAAGAAAAAAAAAGAAATAATTAACACTAATATTAAAAGAAATCAAGATAAAACAAGTCTCACGTATTTATTAAATGATTCGCCACTTCTATTTGTTAATAACTGTCACTTTTTTGAAACACTGTTTATTGTACCAAGTCTTGACCTCTATATGATCATAGACATAATGCATAATATCTTTTTATCACACTAAAAAAATATATAAGACCGCAAGACATCAAAGCTGAAAAAAAATCAAAATTTCATCTTGAATTCAAGACCAATGAAGTGTAATGATTGAATTATTAGTGAGAAATATTCATAACCGAAATATAGTACTTTAATAATAAAAAAGAAAAAACAGTAGTGACTTTTGACTGATTATAGGGTTTTCAATATTTCAAAATCACATATATTTGTAATTGATTTAAATATATTATTAAAATCAAGATATAATCTCATGTCGAATAATTGATGAATAGATGCATGAAAAATTTGTATACAGTTATACAAACTTTTTCTATTGGAATGAATTTTCCGAATTAAATTACAGTGGATTTGCAAAACAAAAAAAACTAACAATTTAATCAAATACATCTCTTCGTCACCTTCCAGTTTCCACGCACTTGTAATAAAGAACAGTCGGTAACAATTACTGTCTAATAAACCGAATTTCGAAATAAACTGATGTATTATGTCGGATAGCTTCCGATTATTTTAAAAAATCGACGTATCAAACATGAAATTTCACTGAACTGTAAAAATATCTAGAAAGGGCTATTATTTTCTCCAAATATAATTATTTTTATTGTCACATACGCATTTTTTCTATTCATACATTCCATGATTTAACCATGACAGAATGATGAGTGACATATCTCTTAAGAACTGAATGTTTATCTTTCTTTTTTGTTCTTCGTTTAAACTACGTAATAGGATTGCCTCTACTATTATATTTACGTTACGAATAATATTCGATAACTATTAATTTCATAATTACTTGATTTTTTTTGTCATTATTTTTCATGAGCCATAACAGATGTTAACTATTGTTATTATTGTCTTAAGTGATAATCAAAATCATTAATAACAGATGGTGATTTGATACAAAAGAAAAAATTGATTTATATGAATGTAAAAATATTTTAGTCGTATAGATATTATTGCAAGATATTGTATTCTGATCGAATATGTTTAAGTTATTGACAGTACTTTGAAATGTATCGCTTTATCATTCAGTTTGTACTTTCAATGTTATGAACTTTTTCCATTAGTTTAAAGAAGAAATATTTGTGTATTAATTTAAGTCAATGGTATGCTCTGTTAGATCTTTGCTATAAGTCATTACAATGGCACCAATAAGCGACATATTCTATTATATGTTCTATCGAAAAGAATTTTTTTTCTCTACAGAATTCAATGTCACTTAAACTTTCATGTATTCTATAAATATCCAATTGATATTAGTTTAAGAACCGAGCTCTAAGCCAAGCTAGTACTAAAGTTAATTTTTGTTTATCTTTTGAGTCTTTTCTTGAATTTTCTTAATAGATGCTAATCAATGCATAGAAATAATTGAAAAAAAAGCATCTTATATTTTCGAAACAACTATGAATTTCGAATATGAAAATTTCATTAAGATTGTTAGGAGTACTGTTCGAAATTGCAAAATTGTAGATCTGATGGACTCTACTACTGCCCTCTTTTGTCGACATTTTATGTTTTTGCATGTGTGAAAAAATTTTGATAAATAAAAAACTCTACACCTTGTCTTCTTAGTTTCCACGAAAATGATTCATACAATTCAACGACAACTAAAACTATTTCTTCTAATCACATGTTACTGTTTCAATTTCATGAGTTAACGAATTTCTTCAGAAATGAAAACATAATGTATATTAGCTGAAGGTCCTGATCAACTTCGTTTGTTAGAGCATCTATTGATTAATACTCGATACAAACCAATTTCACGACCTATTCAAAATGATTCTCACACATTGCCTGTCACTATAAATTTAGCTTTACAACAAGTTATTAATTTTGTAAGCGAAGCTATTGTTATCAGTGGATGGATGATTATCGTATGTATACTTAGCTATAATACCCATGTAGACACATAAAAGCCAATAGCGTTCTTTTTATGTGTTGATGATGAAAATTGAAGAAAGTAACGCGTGAAACCCGTGTTTTTCTAATATTGACACGTTTAAAGAAAATATTGGATTCGTAAACATTTATTAATGCACGCAATTAATAGATTCACTCATTGAATGCTTTTTAACAACTAATATTCATTCGTTTTCACTAGTTTAAATTAGCTGAATGAGTTTTAGAATAGTCTCTGGTTTTAAAGCATTCATAGAGCATCAATGAACAATGAATTTATTAGATCTAGGTGCTTTCATTCCAATAAGAGTGCTGGAAAAAAAACATCAAGATACAAACAGGAAGAAATTTAATGCCAGATTCAGGTCGAGGAGCAAGCTTTTGAATAATAGATCGTAAATTAATAAGTTCTATTGTTGTTTCATCAGATGTTCCATACAACACGTTTGTACAAAAAAGATGTACGTAGCTATCTTGTTTTCGATGAATTTGATGAGACTAATGTCAATATTGTCCTCATTAGCATATTTGGTGACCGATCACTTCGTCGCACGACACTTCGTCGCAGAATTTTTTTCTTTCTGTTCGTCGCAGATAAATTTCTTTCGTTCTGTTCGTTACAGAAAAAATTCTTTCTCTATGCTCATCACTATCCATTCGTTGCATATATCTCTTAATTATTATTTTTTAATGAAAGATGTAAAATTGATGAGTTCGCTCATATTTATTTTGCACAGAATACAAAAAATAATGATGAACAAATTCAAAACATAAAAAAAAACAAAAACAAAAAAAAAGAAAAACCAAAAAAGAAAGAAAAACCAAAAAGAAAATAATCTAAAGAAAAAAAAAATCTAAAGAAAGAAAGTAATTTAAAGAAAAAAATACCTAAAGAGTAACATTGGCTGCCATACTTTTTAAGAATTCATCCAGTTGGGAGGCGTCGAATCCATTGACCAGTCGATTAATACGTTCATCCAATTTTCGGTAGCAGGCCTTTTTCGTCTTAATATTGTGACTTTGAAGAATCTTCGCCATGTCCACTTCAAATTTTGATTGTTCACGACGAATTTTCTCCGCCAATTTCACAATATTTGGATGATTTAATGCAACACGGTTAGCAAATGCATTNTAAATACGAAATAAATTAGCCATAAAATTACTAGTGAATTAATATTTGCCTTAATGATCAAAAGTCAAAATAAGAGTATTTACTGTTCTGATTTGTCCTGACAAACGTCAAGAGAGAGTAAGGAAGCAAAATAACACAGGGCAAGACAGAAAAGGTTGTTCTGTACTGAGCTCTCTTTCTCATCAAAACAAACTATCGAATTGAAGGATGTGAAGTTCTGGTGTTCTCTAAACCCATAATCACTCACATCCACACTCGGAAATGCAAATTTTCAGTGAATTTTGCTTTCGTTCTAATATATATGATTTGCTGGAGCTTCGACACCTGGTCTAGTTTATGTATTTTTTTTTCGGATTCGGTTACTTTTTAAGCTGTAAAAACCCTAGAACGTATCAAATGATCAAAATATAGTATTTGTTACCACGAGTTCACCTTCCTAGATAGACTATCATTTTTCAATTAGATTTATATTACATTGAAAGTATTATATTGTGAATCAAGATGAAAAATTGAATAGGAAAATGTTATTTAGTAATATGTAAAGCTATCAAGATGAAAAATCCTTTGTAAATCTATCTTTTCTTTGTAAGAAGAAATAGAAATAAATGTCCTATCTTGAGAGAATCACCAGGTCATAAGCTGCAAAAGTATTGATTTAGCATTTTTAGATTTTGTTTTATTGTCGAGAACCCTCAACGTTTTTTTCGTCTGATGGTAACATGAAGTAAAAGAAAGGAGGGTGCGGGTGTGGATTCTTTGAGCGCCAATACCCACACCCACACCCTTAATCACATGAAACAAGCATGGACACCTAGTAGAAATTTAATGTCAGTTGAAACAATTGCTGCTGAATTACGAATAAGATTAAATAGTCAAATGAAATGTGATGATTTCTTTTTATACGTACAAAATGAACCTGAATTAATAAAATGTGCTACACGTACAGAAAAGTATAACTTTGAGAAAAAAATTGATCTATATGATTTAAAGTTGAACATGTATTCATGTACAGTTTCGTATTTATTTTTATTAATCATATTGTTTTGATTTTTGAATTTATGAGTTTACTGGTGAAGTACTTTTTCAGAAAAAATGAACGATAAAGCTAATTCAAGTATAAAAATAATGATATATTGTGTCATCTTGTTGAAAGGAAGTGTTACTTTATCAGTTTTTGTCAATTAAATCCTACACTTTATAGGGAGAAAATGTACCTCAGTGATGTAGCCCATTGAATAGAGAAATGTATCCCAAATGTACCCCATTTTGACTTGAAAAAAACCCATTTGAAAAATAAGAAATGGCAACCCTGCTTTAGTCAGAGACTATAGAGACATCATGATTGGATTGAAATATGATTTAAATCACAAAAAAAACTGGCTCAACTGACCAAAATAATGGTCGAATTAATGCATATCTGTAGTCAATTATTTTATCGAGATTGCCATTTGTAGCATTTGTATGGTCACTTTTACTAAGTGTTATAGATAGACACAAATGAGTTCATAACATATTTCTTTCTTCACGTGCTCATTTTTGTATAACAGTTTCACTGCTCATGAATCGAAAACAAGAAATTGAAATTGAAATAAGTAAAATCGAATTTAAACGAACGCTGAATCTCATAAGTCGAAAATATTTTCAAATAGTAATATATTTCTTTTAAAATAAATCAAAATAATATATCTGACCTCTTCCATACCTTAGAAAATAGGAATACTGACTCAATAATATAATTCAATAGAAAAATCCGTTTGATTTTTATGTTTTCAGATTATATAAATTATAAAAACTCACACTCAATGAAAAGACTTTCATAGTTAGTATTAGTAATGATTATTAGGAGTTCAAATTCTTTCACATCGGTGTGCATGTGTATATAAAATAAAATGAAGCATGTAGATAAAGGTGCAAACCAATGTGTAAAGTTCATCAGATCGAGTCTGAAGATTTTTATTAGTCAGGTTCGGATTGAAAAACATTTTAATTCATATTAGAAATCTTTTAAAAATTTCTTTCAATTTTTGTTCATCTTACTCCAAAAACGTTAAATTTGTTTCTAAAAAATGGCAAAAAACAAACAATAAAATACAAGCTTCTTTCAAGTCTCAACCGACAAAAAATTGATTGCTGCACTTTTAGATCATGAAATTTCTAATCAATCGCGTCTGAGTTCACAAATTATTGGACTCGTTAACCTTTGCCATTGCATAACAGCCTCTACTAGACTTAACAGGATTTTTTAAAATCATAATAAAACTAGATTTTTTTAATTTTTATTTCGTTATATACAGATAATTACAAAAAATCAGAATTTTTCAACAACGGAAAATAAACGTGAAAATCCTTTGATTGTGCTATTGTCCATTGATAATCGCTATCATCAAGATTGATAAAATTGTGAAACTCTAATTCTTCCACATTGATACAATTAAGTCTCGTTGCATCTCTAGTAAAGTTATTTGTTATAGTTTTCAATTGATCATAATCAATCACTAATTCTGTTAGACAAGGTAAATGTGTTTTTGATTCATTTAACATTTGTTCAACATAATCAATATGTGTACGGCAAAACTCAAGTGATCTAAGATGAAGATATTGGACAACCTCAAATGATTCATTATTGTCATGTTCAGATCTAGCTGAATCTTTTGACTGTGCTTTATAATTTATAATCAATAAAGCTTTCAATAATGGAAAACATCGAGCCAATCGAACAAAAAATTCATGTTCGAATGGGATACCGTCATATACACATAAAAAAGTAACATTCTTGAATATCGTATTCGTATAGCTATTACCAATGTATCCTATACGTTTAAATTTAAACGGAAGGGAGAAAACATGGTATGTGATATCAGACTCTTTGAAATGATTCATACTACAGCTAACTTGTCCAAATTTAACATTAGAAAAAGTTCGTTGAATATCATCATTTGATAAAGGAGTAACAGGATGATTGGAATAAGTAAAAGTACAGATATAAAAAACAAATGTTTGAAGCTTTGACAAATGAATAAGAACATCATTTTCAAGTTGAATGCCATCGACGAGTCTATTTCGTTCCTTGATTTGAATATATAATGTTAAATCTTGAAGATTACACATTTGACGAAGAAGAGGTACAACTTGATTATCATATTCATTGGTTAAAGATTCATATGTCAATGAGAAACATTTCAAATTCTGTAGAACATTCTAAAACATACAACATAATCAGTTTATATCAGTTTCAGGAAGAAATAGGTTTACAATTTGAGATCATTAGGCCCCAAAATTCTTGTATCCCAAGGCTCAACAATGAATTTTTTGTTGGTTCATACTTGAACGAAACTTATACTTTATTTTTTTTCTACTTTTAAAAATAACTTAAATACTTTTGAAATAAGATGAACAATAATTTAAAGAAATGTCTAATATGAATCAAATATTCTTTTCAATCTGTAACTGACTCATAGAAATCTTCAAAGTCGGATCCGATGAATTTTACTCATAATTTAAGATCATATATTAGATTTAAAAATTTTTCTTCAATCTTTTTAATCACTCGATTACGTAGAAAAACTTTTGGTAATAATATATGAAATATATAAACTTTTACTAGATTAAAACACGATGAATTATATTAAGATATTATAAATCAATGAAAAAATTATATGAATTAAAATCTTATCCAAATACTTTACTATTTCTCTATTAGATATTAAATCAGAAGTAGAAAACTGGAAAGTAACCCTGGTCCGGCGAGGATCATCTTTTGATTTTCACAGCATCAGGTCTAGTAATTTGATAAACTGGTACCGCTACATCGTTTGTTCAAGAAATTATTTCCTATTTTTTTAATTTATAATATTTCTTGACTTAGAATCAATAGTTCGATTTTTTTTATTTATTATTCTGATGATAGTACAGATGTACAAGCTCAGCTTCATCAATATTTATAAGACTAGACAGATTTCCAATGATCATATAATTAAATTGATACTTCAGTAGACATTGATTGAAAATTATTCAATTCGATCTAGCATCAATGCAAGAATGATAGATTCTAAGAAAGTTTTCAAAATAAAAGATGTAACAGAAAAGATTTCAAGTAAGAAATAAAATGTTTGCTATTTTCTTAGATGTAATCCATAAATATAAAGATATGCCGGTATTGCTAATTTCTTGAAAATATCGGTTTTAATTATACATTATTTATAGTTAAGTATTTTGGAAAAATCATATAGATTCACACAAGAATAAACAGAAAGGTTTAACAACAACTGATGGAGGAGCCGGACAAAAAAAATTGATCCCACAGTTCTCTAATCAAAATAAACCATTCTACATTAACTAGTTTATTCTATCGAAAAAAATATGCATGTATCAATTATAAAAATCAATCTTTCAAACAATATTGGATCTTCATTACTTACTGAATTGAATTCCATTGATGAAGAATCTTTGACATTAACGATAATAACAATAAATGTAGACAATTGATTGAGACGACCATCAAGTAATCGAAGACAATCTCCAAAACTATCCACAGTGATCCGTAATTTAGTTAGATTTGAAGAAACAAAAGTATTTGATGGTAAATCAACAAATGATAATACTGCATTATTAATAAAAGATGGTTCAATACAATCTAAACAGTTTAGATTTGCAAAGAAATCAAAAAATTTTATATATATATTTGTCATCTGATCTATCGTTTCTACTTCATCACTGCGATGAATCAGTGTAAGATCTGTAATTTGTTTTTTGAAATTGTATCGGAAAAGTAATTCATCTAAACACAAAATACAATTAAATATCCTAATCTTCTATTTTTTATTTAGATAAATAAATTCCTAAGTTATTTACCTGTACAAAAGTGTGAAAACAAATTTCCATGAAATTGGAATATTTTGAGTTGAGTTAGATTTGGATAAACACCAGCACGTAGAATACGATCCATAGTTGTTGTTTTCAAATAAAGACATTTAACATTGTAATGAATTCGAGGTAATATATCCTTGCAAAATCGATTTAACATTGGTTCATCCATTGAATAATTATCATTATTATCGGTAAACGCAAAATTGAGAGTGTTTGTAAATATTTCATCTTGTGCTAGAATGTCAAGTCCTTCAACTCCGATCAATGAATAGAGAACATCTATATTGTTCAATTCTTTTAAGATCTTAAGTAATATCTCAACAGGTAGATCAATTAGATGAATGTCAGTCCGATTCATGTTTACGTTTGATCGTTGTGATGCTTTTTTCAAAGTATTTATATATATATTCTTGTGTCTACGTTTGTCTAGCTCGGTGACAGGCCGTCAAAAATGCATTTTTATACATTGTTACGGATCAGCGTTTCTAATGGAAATCTAAAATACAATGTACTGTACACTCTATTTTCTTAAAACAAAATGTATGTGTACACTTTATTTTTAAAAGGTAAGTGTACAAAATGTACTCAAACAAAGGTTCATTTACTAGAAAAACACGAAAAATAAATCAAGCTCATATTTTTTTCCTTTTATAAAATAATACATCAATTTTAAACAAACAAATAATAGATAAAAAAGTACAATTTACATTTGATAGCTTCATAAATACATAAACTGTAAATATAAAAAACTGGAATAAGAAATCAACATAAAATTTTAATATAGATTACTATGTAATGTAATATACAATGTTCTCAATAAATGAAATGAAGAAAAAAAAAGGCAATCATATTGCGCAAATCACAGAGAGGACTAAAAGATGCTACTATTATCGATGATTTCAGAGCAAATATCTAAGAATAAAAATACTTCTCAATATATAAAAAAACAAAGTGTATATTCACTTGGTAAAGTGTACCTTGTACACTCTAATTTTTTAAGCAAGTGTACCACAGCGTGTATTTTTGAAATAGCAGGTGTCCCGTACATTTTACTTCTGCTGGGTACACCTGCCATTAGAAACGCTGCTTCTAACGTGTCGATGGCTTTACTTAATTAAATATAATAAATAATTGAACGAAGCAATGGGCAAAAATAAACTACGTAAATAACGTTTAACATTTTCACTCGTTCTATGAATACCACATATTCCATTTTCTTTTAATCCTTGCTAAAAAGAAAAACAAGATTAGATTTATTTATAGACAATTTTTATAATTGTATTCTACGTACATAATCAGGATCTCGATCTGTACCAAGATATGGATGATGATTTTTAACATGTGATACTTGATAACCACGGAAACTTTGAAATATTACATAACCCGAACAGAATGTACCGAGAAAAAAATTAAGATATTTATTACTGGCAAAACAATTGTGCGTTGCTTCATGTAAACCACGGGCTAAACCTCGTTGTCGTGCACCAATGATGCATATAGCTAAAGCATACGAAACAGGCCAAATGAAAGACAAATAAATATTGTTGCGCACATATTGTGATATTGAAGCGCACGCAATGATAATTGTCCAGTCAGCAATAATTGCTAGTAATCCATGATAATTATCTCGTTTATTGGCAAGTGTATATTTTGCTATTTCATTGCGTAAATTTTTATCGAATTTGTATCTTTCAAATGGTGACACATGCTTGTGTGAGGAAGTTTCTGAGGACATATGAAAGCTTAGTCTGGTATAAATGTAAGAAGAAAAATGAATATTAATGTATGTCACTAAACCTTCGTTCATTTTTATACCTAATTCAGGTATAAAATTTCCCAGAATTCCTTAGTTTCAATACAATCTTTTTATTACTAATCTTCCATATTATTAATAGAAAAATTCATTCATGTCATCATAACTTTCCAACTTTCAGTAGAAAGTGAACAATCAGTATGCAAATTAGAAGGAAAATGATTCATCTACTTCCTTGTAATTTCAAAATTAAGCTTTGAATATTGTATCGTTCTTTTTCCATATTGGTGAGTTACAAGTAGAATGAATCACATTAGCATGGATAATATGCATATTGCGTTTTATTTTCTAATAATATCGGTGAGCTTTCCATTTTTCTTTTGCCAAAGGCAGGCGAGCTAAATGTAACAATGACTCAAATGAATTTTCCTAATATTTTCTCTTAGAATTTTCCAGCAAAAAATCCATATTGCTTTGTTTTCTGTTTTACCAATTGATTGCGAAGTAGAATGAGCTAGTCATACTGGAGTCATATGTATTCTGGAAGCTTCCTAATAAAGGGTCACTTGTGAGTTCTTTCCCATAATGAAACTCGTTTGGAAGGAAGATGAATAAGAAGCATGAGACATTAATATCTTTCACAAATTTCGAAGGAAGTGGTATGAACACGGAAATAAATGCAACCTGCTATAAAATAGACTGAAGGTTAGTTATTCTCTTTACTTCGAGTTTTTTTTGGACTACTTTACAATTGTTCCAATTCTGTTTAGAGACATTCATGTGAGCAGGCATATCTGTGTTATTAGAGGGCATTGCCCTGAATAAGAGAAACAAAATAACTAACTTTGTTTTAGATCAACATGAAACAAATTTCCAACTGATGCAGTACATCTCATACAAATTTTTCGGTTGGCTTTGATGTTTGGATGAGAAATATTCTCCTAGAAAGCATCTAAAGAGAGAAGCATTTGTAAGTGAAAACTGTATTTTTGTTCGGAAATTCGATTAAAACTGAGTTGACTAAGAAAATCTATAGGTTTAGTTCTTGTTCATAAAATGCTTGTTTTTTTTGGCATTTGTATGTAACTGTATCATGGTTGCGTTATCAAAATAAAGAGTAAGTAAAAAGCATTGTTTATAACAGTGTGAGTTTCTGTATCAGCAGATTATTCTATATTATTCTTTTAGTTCTCCATTTTTCCATGCTTTGCCATTGTTCTTAGAGTCAATTCAAGAATTGCACGTGTTAATCGAAAAAGAAAAGTCTGCGAAAACGTTTTTTTGAATCAGAGTATAGTCGAAAAAGCCTTTAGTTAGATCTAGCTAATACTTTCGTGAAGCTAAAAAGTGTATTTATTGTTTATAATAGGAAAGATCCTATAAAACGGAATTACAATCATTATTATTATAATTTATTATATGACTTATTCTCAAGTTACGTTTCATTATCGAGAGTACTTTCACTTTGATTAGGTGGTCCCAATAGAGTAATGCTTTTACGTCTTGGTATGCTAGGTCTCTACACAATGAAGTAAATAACCAAATAATCAAAAAGAGATAGATTTTATTAACAAAAAAATTAGCGATGTTAGGAAATATTCGAAAATGACTTAGATCAAACTTAAGAAAGCTTTATCTAAATATTAGGCGTAGCATGAACTCGTTGGGTAGTTTCCAAACACGAGCCTTTTAGTTCAAACTGAAAACAAGAATTCAAGCTCGTTGCATTTCTACTTATGATAGATATTACAAGATATTTTCTTCGTACTTTTCGAAATTTTCCAAACAATATTCATAAACTATCATCAGAAAATGATTTTTATGCTTTTCACTTTTGAAGAAAGTTCTTTTTTATAATAATTATTAGTCTGTGTGCGAGGATTCTATTCTGTTGCGCTTTCGTAGACTGAAAGGATAGAATCTAGAAACTGAAATTCATCTGTGTCTGTGTGTCTGTCTGTAACACTTGGTACAAGTGACCATTTCCATGATATAAAGTACCATAGTCATGATACAGGTGACCATTTTCATAGTACAAAGTACCATATTCGTGATACAAGTGACGATTTATTTGACACAATTGGTCCTTTTCATTATACAATAAACTGTTTATGTGGTGTAATTCATCATGTTCACGGTACAAGCAACTATTTCTATGGCACAGTTGATCATTATTATGGCTTAAATGAGCATGTCTGTATGACAATTGACCATGGTCGTATCAGAAATGCCCATTATCTGGGCATCATTCACCATGTTTTGGTCGTTATAATTAACTAAAGCATCAACGTTATCGTATACATTAGCATGTTTCAATATTTTATGTGAACTAGTTGAATATTTCGATAGCATGTAATATAAGGCATGCTACAAATATTAATGATTTCTCCTAAGCTCATCATTATACAGAATTCTTTTTGTTTAAATATAAGGGCATCTTGGTCATCATTTCGTCAGTCTAGGACCAAGTGAATCGACATTCAATGTCGATGAACGTTACTTGTAGATACTACCAGTTAAAATTAGTTTACTTTGAACACAATTTCTTCTGTCTTTTTTTTTTATTGACATATTACGAGATATTTGAAAGAGTTTTTACAAAAAAAAATGTTTTTTTTTAATTTTATAGATAGCTTTATCATGGGTGTCCTAAATTACTCTTTTCATATGTTTCTTTCATAGAAATACGTTTCCACTTCACTGTCACATTTTGACATTATCCAAAATTTCGCTGACAATCTTTCTGCATACGTTTTCTTTTCTCATTATTGCTTCTATATATGTTCTTTTTCTTCCTCTCTACTTCATGACTAACAAGCATACTATATGTTGAGTTTTGTACTGTTTCTCTGAAAGTCGTGATAGTATTTTTTTTTTTGTAAAATATACTAATTCATATTAGTGTGGTTTCATTCTGGTCAATGATATTGAAATGCTCAGTATATATATTATCAATTGCTATTATAAATGACCTATTTTAGATTTGCATGACAATGAGTTCCCCAACACTGACAAATCAAGTCTTCCAAGCACTATGTTCTTATTTAAATGAAAATCATATTACTTATCGACAAGTTCAACATCATCCAACATATACATCGGAAGAATCATCATTAGCTCGTGATGAAGATATAATCATTGATGGAAAAGCTCTTCTAATGAAAGTCGACGACCAATTTCATCTATTTGTGTTAAGTGCAGCAAAAAAGTATGATTCGAAGAAAATTAAAGAACGATTTAATGAGAAGAAACTTCGATTTGCTAATAGTGATGAATTGTACCAATTGACAGGACTAGTTCCTGGCAGTGTTCCACCATTCGGTCATCCAATTTTGCCGTTTAGTCTATTTGTCGATGAGAGTATTATCAAGAACGAAAAAATTGCATTTAATGCTGGTCTATTAACAGAATCTATTATCATGCAAGTACAAGATTACTTGAAGATAGTACAAGCAGAAGTTTTCTTATTTTCAGTCGATAGATGATTTTTAAAATGATACTCGTTGACTTTGTATGTTTGCTTTTCGTTTTTTATCGATTCGCATTTGAGAAATAATAAATGTGGTCTTGTACTCTTTTCTATATTCGATATCGTTTTTCAAATGATGTTTTTTTCAAGTTTTTCGTACCAAGTCAATGTCTCTGGGCGGGAGTAGGTGTGACTATGGCGTTTGAAACTCCTGTTTTCCTACACCAACACTTACGTACCGACATCCACACTTACAGGCACATTCACATTCACGCCCACACGTACACCCACACCCACACACCCACACCCACACCCTTGCAAAGGTTCCGGACACATTTTACGAAACCTTGAAGAGTTTCGTCACTTATCTGAAGGTTCAGTGTACATGTCACGAAATCATTAGCAGTTTCGCAGAGTATCTAAAGGTTCCGTATTAGTTCTACGAAACCATTCATAGTCCCTTAAGTGCTCTTGTAGTTCCGGAAATGTTGTACGAAACTAGCCGTGGTTTCGTAAAAGATATACCGAGCCACTACATCATTTACGAACCTATGAACGGTTTCGTATAATGGATACCAAACCTTTTGATGTTTTACGAAAGTTTTGATAGATTCGTATAAGATATACGGAACCTTTGTATGTTCCACGAAACTATCAGTGGTTTCGTAAAACATCAAAAGGTTCAGTATAAATTGTGCGAAACTTTTCACAGCTTCGTAAATGATGTAATGGTTCGGCATATCTTTTACGAAACCATGGCTAGTTTCGTACAACGTTTCCGGAACTATAAGAGCGTTTACGCAACTGTGAAAGGTTTCGTAGAACTACTACGGAACCTTTAGATGCACTACGAAACCGTCAACAGTTTCGTACGAAACATGCGAAACCTCCGAAAGTTCAGTACACAGTGCGCGAAACTCTCAGAGGGTTTCGTAGTAAAACTTCGAAACCTTCTTCGGTTTGCAGAACTTAAAAAGGTTCAGTGTGAAGACTACGAAACCTTTTTCATCCCACGGAACTTAAAATGATTTCGAAAACCATTACGAAACCTTCAAAGTTTGGTAGAACGCCTAATTTTTTTACAGTGTAGACAGTGCAGTGGTTTAAGGGCAGAATTTGATACATTTGAAGGACAGGGATTTAGTAGAAATTAAACAATAAACGAACACATTAATAATCAGATGTAAGAATGAAGATAATGTCGACAATAGACCAATTACAGTTCATAGGCTTAATAATGAAAACGAATATTTGCATTCGGAAAAATTGAACGAACAAATTCTTCCATTTGTCTATATTCCGATGTTTATATTAAATTAAAAGAGTAAAATTAGATCAATGCCTCGGTTTCTGGATGGAGTCATGAGTGCTCTCTTAAGAAGTCACGCGAAAAGACGAACACAATGGAGAGATAATGATATAGGATTGAAGATATCATATTCAAAGAAAAGAGAGAGAAAGATTGGTGTGAAACACAGTTTGTAACAAATGTCATCAACCTGATGTGTTTGTCTGCCATATGATATTGTTCGAAGAATCCGTCCAAATAAGATTCCCACTATCTAACATTTGTAGACAAAATACCGCATACATTCCGCCGTTCGGTGTATTCGTTGCCCACACGGGAAAAACAGTACTTGTGTAAACAACTAGGTTTCGGTCAGCTTGCGCGACTAAAAAAGTACCCGCTGGTGTTGATGGTTGAGGAACAGTCCACAGTGCTGTGGAAGTAATGTTGGCATTGGTGTAGGCAATATAGACGCCAAATTGCCCATTAAGCATACCAGCTGCGTAGTGTTGGGAGGGAGAATAGATGAATTGATTGTCATAGAGCACGGCATGATTATTGGAGGCTGAACAAATGATTGATGGAGGAGCTAGAATAAAACAAAAGTAATAAAGGGTGTGGGTGTGGGTGGGTGTGGGTGTGAGGGCGTGGGTGTGGGTATGGGTAAGGGTGTGGGTGTGGGTTTGGGTGTGGGGTGTGGGTGTGGGTGTGGGTGTGGGTGTGGGTGTGGGTGTGGGTGTGGGT
>CAJNSZ010001589.1:0-24271 GCA_905329745.1 Rotaria sp. Silwood2
TACCTATATTAGCATATCGATTAAGTACACTCGAACGACTTGATAAAATATTTGTCATACACAAAACACATTTCATTGAACAAGATACACGTAATGAATTGATGACAATTGAACATAGAATTTATCGAGAACTTTTTCGACGACAAGAAATGAATATTGATGATGATTAGATGGTTTTTACTTTTATCTATTTTGTTTATTCAAGTATTTGTTTGTTGTTTCTTTTTATATTGTGCACTAAATATACTTAAAATATCCACAAAGATTATCTCATTTAAAGAAAGTCTAATTTTCTTCATATAGGAAGATCCTAGATAAACTCAGAAACGTTAATCTATATTAGCTGTCTTAACGAAAAATAATCGTAGTCCATTGGAAAGAGAAAAATCCTTGTGTTCACAGAAAAGTGCCGCCTGACGATAGTAAAATCCACTTAAAATCTGCTGAAAATTAGAAAAGTTGGGTTCACTATTAGTGTGGCATAAATTTGGTGTTCTTTTGACTGACTAGCAAAGTCCTTCTATTCACTAGCAGACGTTGGTTAAAGTGAGCAATTTCAGAATCTTTGACAGGCCTCACATTCGAGTCATATATCTTGCAGAAGCACGCTAGAGTGTCCCACATAGCTATTTGCAATGACAAGAGTCATGTGCAGTCTCGCAAATTTTTCTTGAAAACTTTAAAAAAAAATTATTTCCATGGACGTGTTGGCGACATGCAAGTCTTTTCATGTACTATTCTCTTGCACTTATGCACAACAATTGTAAATATTTCAAATAGTTTGCATCTTCATGTATAAGATACATTGACTTGAAAAACATTCTCTAAGTAAAGGCGACTTTCTGAAAGTTCTCTGCAAATACATGTGTTTGACTGGGGATCTTGGTTATATAGGCAGCTGCGTTGTGTTCACAAAGTGGAAAAAGTCATAAATGCATAATTTATGCTAGAAGAGTTAAGTTCAAAACAAATTGATATTCAATATACGAGAATCTACATTAATGACGTTGTGTCTTCATAAAGAGAGAACGTTATTCTGGATAAAAGCGTCCAAAATTGTCGTTAAGACTAGCTTTTTCTCATTTCACCTTTTTCATTTGAAAAAACACTTGTATGCAGGACAGGAAAAAAAAAGAATATAAAAGCTATCGCTCGGCTCTTCTACAATCATTAGTCGACATAGAGTTGTAAAAGTGACTCCCTGCTTCACCATTAATCATCTCCTACAAATGACTCCATCATTTCGCTATGTCGGTTTCTGTTGCATCATTTTCTTAGGTAGGCGCATTGCATTAGTTATTTAAATTGATGAGAAAACTGTTAAAAGACAAACAATTCAATCGTCTTTCTTTTAGCCTTGCAACAAGTAGCTTTTGGTCTAACGTGTTACTCCTGTGGGTTCTGTGACACTGTCGACAGTAACACACCAACGACAGTTATAGCAAACGACGCAGGATACTCATGTCGGGTGAATATTGATAGTTTTCATGTCTATTCAATACCATAAATTCCTTTCTTTAATCATTTTCAGAAAATGATTACGTTGGCTGCTGGCAAAGTAGTTACAACAAGTCGTGATGTCACAACTAGTTGCTTCGAAACTGATTTCGTCGTCGCTGGAACTGGTGCCCGAACCACATGCTGTACGACCGACCTATGTAATTCAGGGATTGTTGTTGCGAGTTCGATCGGACTGTTATTCGTTCTTCTTGTCATTGGCAGCGTCATTCAAAACATTGAATACTAGGCATTTGGGCACTGAGCTTTAGAATGAATTATCTGAGATTTTCATACTCAAGTTGATTTCATTCCGATTTCATTTATGATTCCTTTCTTTTTCGTAAATATTCTTGAATAAACTACTCGTGCTTATTGCATCTTTCGATTTATGGTTTCTATCAACAGTTTGCATACATGGTTTTCTTGCATAGGTTTGACTCATTTTGCAGAAAGACATTTTTCATCCACGCCAGCCCTCGCTCAACCATTGAGTGTCAGCTAAGGCATGGCGACGATCGATGAATGATAATCGAAAAGATTTTGAAACAAGGCAAAAATTAATGGCAATGCCAACTTCTTGATATGAATTCGTAAGAGAAATACAACTCTCAGATATATTGTGATCGATTCGTGAACTTATGTCATTGTTAATCTATAAATAGAATCGTTAGCTGAGTCACCGATTAAACTCTTCTTATATGCTGAAATCAACAGTTGACTTTTTTCAACAAATATTTACAAGATATAGTATCAATCAGAACTTTTCAATGATAGAAAAAATCAATGTGATTAGAATTTTTGATCGATGGAAACTGCTGTATCACACAGAAAATCAGCATCTAAAGTTGTGTTCTTGATCCATTTTTTTATTTTTCCGTGCAGATTTAGCTAACGGCAACAAAAATTCGTCTACAGTTTTATCGTTCTTAATGGGAATTCTGACGAAAATCTGATGACTACTTCA
The DNA here is from genome assembly GCA_905329745.1 of Rotaria sp. Silwood2. Taxonomy (NCBI): domain Eukaryota; kingdom Metazoa; phylum Rotifera; class Eurotatoria; order Philodinida; family Philodinidae; genus Rotaria; species Rotaria sp. Silwood2. The sequence continues at coordinate 2,465 of CAJNSZ010001589.1, forward strand.
CTTAATCTAGCTTGGCAACGAGTGGATGCATCTTTCTCTTTCTAATATCAACAAAGCATATTTCTATTGTCACTATCTTTTTAAAAAGAAATGTGTTCTTGAGTATTTTCGATACTTGCTTACATCATAATATATCATTTTGGTCGATCTATTTATCTTTTCTTGCATAAATGCAATACGAGTGAATCGAGATATCGAACATACTTATGGGCTTTTTGTTTGCGAAGTGTCACATAAATTGCATTAATCACCGCAATTGAGTTTCAGAAGATCTTTAATCTTCTTCTTGTCTTCAAACAAGAATAAAACGTCTCTTTTTTATTGCATCATTTATTGCCACACTGAAAGAAGAAAGTTGATTGATACACATACTTTCTCTTTGCTTTTCTGCACAAAATAATGTCCTTGCACGAGAAACGCTTTTACGACCGTTTTGTTTTGTGCAGAAAAGTATTCAATACGTAACTAGCGAATAGTATATTCTATTGACTGTCAACAGTCGTTTCTTTCAACATCCAATGAACAGAAATCCTAAGTCAATACTCAGGTAAAGTGATACGGAGTCAGCAGATACTGATAATCATATTACAATGTTTTTGGATGGTTTCCATGCAAAAATCATTGATGTGAAAAGTCAATTCGAATTCGGTTAAAAACATGCATCGTTAATCGATTAAAATCGATTTCATAATCATAAAGAAATCGTTTATAGTCAGACGATATTGATTTAAAGTGGTTTTTTTGCAACATTTTAAATCGGCTTTCATCGAAAATAATCAGAAGGGTCGATAAAATTCGGATATGTTTGGTTATTTTTGTATCATAATCGATTAAAAATTGATGTTTTTTGTTATATTTCTATAATAATTGTCTACATTGGTTTCATGTGAGCGAGTCGTGAAACACCGTTGTCCAGAGTAACCAACAACGGTATTCATGCTTTTTGTGCAATGTCTTCGATAAGGAAGAAGACTTCAATTTCATCCCAAAATTTTCTAAGTTTTATATATCTATGGGTACAAAAGGTATACAGATTTCTTACAATCGAAAATGTTTTATATGCACAAGAAGAATTCGATCGGAAATTTCAAAAAGAATCCTGATTCATTGTATACAAAAGACAGAGAATGCTTTAAAAATCAAAATAGTCGAAGAGTTCACTTGATCATCTCTGAAAAATAATTTCGAAAATTCTGTGTTTTTTTTCGTTTGCCGTCAGAATCGAAAACAACGCAAATAACGAGTTTTTCAAACTAATCAAATCAAAGGACTATCTATTTAAACAAAGACGAAAATTATTCTGTATCAAAAGATTGTTATTAATTACCATTGCTAAAAAAGAATTAGTTTTACAATGGCGATATGTTTTCTGCGACAATTGAACAATGAAATGTCGAGGTAAATTATTGTTGATGAAGCTGATTTTGATATAAGCCTAACAGTGAATAAATCAAAATCTGTTATTTGAAATGGAAATGTGACGTCGATAATTTTTATTAAAACTACGTAGTAGATTAATCTTTGCAAGCAGAATTCGTGTGAAGTAAACAACAAAGAAACTTTGACGGGAGTTCACGACAGTGAAAGGAGCTTTATTTATCGGAAAATAAGCGTTTGGCCTATTCGAGAGTATGGAAGCAATGATCTAGATATTCTTTCTATGTACACTACTATATCTGCATAATTGAATTCATACTCTATAAGTATCGATGGTGTATATCATTCCAGGGAAGTTAGTTGCTTATTTTTCATTCAAAAAACTGGATTTATCGAAAGAAAAACTCACTCTAATGAAGTTATATGCGTAAATCATATTATTGTTAAGATGCAAATATTATAAAAACTCATGCGAAATATTTCTCATTTCAACGCAAGAAAAGCTGCTTCTAATGAAGATGAACTGAACGTTGATAACATGAATGTAGATACTGTTGTACAAAGCAATCATATAGATTTCATCGACGATGTTCGAAGTAACAATAAATTAGAAATGTCATGTATTCTGTGAATTAATGTGAACATATAGATTTCCCTAAAAACGTTTTCAATGGTAATAAACCATCTTTCAAAGTATCTAAATAAAGTCAAAGGATCTTCATCATCTACAATTCGGATAATTTGCCACGGTTACTGTATAATGGAAAGAAAAATCCGTTATGGTCAGGTATTTCAAATTACAAGTGCCATTGAAGAAGGCCAAAGACTGAAAAATCAATTTTATGTAACGAACAACAGAGAAGGACCAAGAAAAAAAAATGCAAGATAAATATTAATAAAAGGCAAAACAGTCGTTACCATTGATTCAAACTACGTCAATTTTCATTTTACTGATATCAGTTAACATGCTGTTTGTTTAGCCGAAATTAACATTGCGGAAGGTATTGTAGCGATATTTTTTTCCTGATGAACTTCTATGGTTTATGCATAATTGCTGATTGGTTCTATTCTTTTCTTTTCTTTTAGATATATTCTAATATACGCAATAGTACGTGGTCTAATGCATGCACAGTATTCATTTTATCCATTCAAATAATAAGAATGAAGAGTATCAGTCAGGTATATTGTGCGATGCGAATGATCTTTAGAACCATTACAAAAAAAGATATTAAAATACGAAGAAAAATCTTCATATCCTATGCCCTCCCGCACTTCCTATGGTTATTCTGTATTTGGTTCTTCTTCACAGAAAGACAGAAAGAAAGAATAGCGCACATGTACTGTACAGGACTTCGTATAGTATTCTCTCTCTCTCACAGTGGGACGATTTTACGACGTTAATACTCTCTAGAGAGAAGTCAATTTATGACTACCTCTTTAAGTATTGGCGCCGCTTGATAATACACATGTTAACTGCCGACGAAACTGCTGCTTTCCAGCAAACATGGTCTGCATACTTGATCATAACCTCCCCTCGGAGGGAGTGGCTCAAATCCATGGACTTTAAATCTAACAGTATCTTTCCCCGTAAATTTTGCGAGCAAGTGAGGCACTGCATTATCGATTGGATTGAGTTTGAAAACGCCCATGTCAATCAATATAACTGTTTCACGAAGTCCAACACTCACCTGTTCAGCTTCGTACTCAAGTTTTTCCTTACCCCAGCGTGAAAGATTGATGAATCTCTCTCCCTTGACTTTAAATCACATTCTTCCTCAATCTGTTTACTTTCTTGTCCTCCCTGACGATGTTAAACGTCGGTGTTCTTTTTTCCTTCATGCGTTAACGTAAAACTATTTGCATATTTATATACTCTTTTCTTCTTTCTCTGTACTGTTCTTAAACTGCCACTTCTCTCTTTCTTCTTATCTTTCTTTTTACTTGTGAACCAACTTATTATATGGCACAATAAATATCAATGTTAAAAAAAAATCCATTCAAATAATCAAATATAAATGATTCAATAGTTCTTTCTTTTATTACTTCGAATCGTCACAAAGCTCTACTCATTTATTCTAAATATGTTTATATACTTAAAAACTTGAAACATGAAACTTAGAAATCTCATCTAAACGTCCAACATCTATTTAAATAGTTAAATCGAGCGAAACTTTCATTTCGTCAATAATTAAAAATAATTGGACAATAAAAATTGCATCATCCAAATACAGATTGAAACATTAATCGGTTGTTATAAACCAAAAGAAAATAATTTGACCAAATTTCTACATGAACTATCTATGCTCGTCGCTAAAAGTGCAAAGAAATCATTCCATCCTAGACTCTAGGTTTCGGAACTAATCTTGGAGAAAAACTTTTTTTGTTATTGTTTTCTTAAATGAAAAGTTTGATTGAACCGTAGTGAAATCCAAAATATAAGGTCATTTAGTTTTGAATCTGAAAAATCACTAAAAATGGGTGGGCTCAATATCTTAGCATTATATCATCAGCAAGTTCACTGCTTGAGTTCAGAGACATCTCATGACATAGAGTACTGTGTAGGTTAAAGATACATTCTATTTGAATAACTATTATGTTGAGTAGAGGAAATGCTAAGGGGCAAAAGTGCCTACAAGTCGAAAAATCGGCCCTTTCCGAATAGGGGTATGTCGAACTTTCTCTAGACTTGTTCAGCATAAGAGTACATTGAAAACGATTCTTTTTATTGATTATTTTAGTATTATAGATTGAACGACAACAATAAAAAAGAATGAATACTGATAAGACGGCTTCCATTAATATTCGTTGTATTCCGGATAATCCTCAAGCAATAATAAGTATAGTGAATAATAAAAGAGCTCGATTAGAGATTGAAACAAAGAAAAACAAAGAAAACACTGAAACAACCAAACGAAATTCAATCAATCTAGTTTTGGTACTTGACCGTAGTGGTTCCATGGCATCAAAATAATAAATTGGGATTTGCGAAAAAAATTGTTGTATCCGTACTTAATTTGTTACATTATGACGATATTGTACATTTAGTTGCTTATAACGACGCTATCTGAAATGTCTTTGAAAATACACGTGCATCAGCTCGTCAAGTTCTTTATTCGGTTGTTGATGGAATTAAGACTGGCGCTCAAACTTATTTTCTCTGATGCTATTGAAATGAGTACCAATCTTCTTGAAAAATATTCATATCCTGGATATTCCAAACATATGTTCGTATTAACCGATGGATTAGCTAATATTGGATTAAGAACACAAGAAGAAATCATGAATGCTATCAAAAAATGTGATCAATTCTTTTTTCTTGAATCGGCCGAAATTATCGTAACATTAATGACAAGAGCATTTCAAAGTGTTTTTGATATTTGTGGAACACAAGCTCAACTTATTGCCCGTGGCTGCAATAATGCAATCATAACAAAAATATGGGATTATGAAAGTAATGCACCTGATGCAAATTTTGGCGAACTTCATGTCAATAACCTTCGTGTTGTTCTATGTGATTTTCGAGTTTCTGGAGCTGTGTCTGAAGGTACAGAAGTTGATATTTTAGACTATCAGTTGAAATACAATCGTCCTGGTGAGGTTGATGGAGAATCACTAATAGTTACTGGTAAACTGTCAGTAACGTTCATAAATGATAAATCATTCATTCAACAAATCGATCCAAAAGTTAAAACCTTGCATGCTGTTCAAGTTGCAGTAGAAATAAATGATAAAATTGCTCAACTGATTGAGATGTTAGTACGAATGACAGAAAACATGTAAAAAAGATTGAAAGAATAAGCAGTAAGCGCAAAAACTGCTACTCAATATTATGGTTCTAGTATGACTAAAGCTGTCAACATCATAGTATTTTAGGAAGCAGATAAACAATTGAAGATAGTGAGAGTGGATGTGTAGCTGAGGATGTAGGTCTTCTGTACTCTCACATCCATACCATCGTCCACAAGTGTTCGTATTGAGCTTAAATGAACCAAAGATTCCAATTTACGAGTAACCTATATTGAAGTTGTGTTAATTCATAGAACAATTGAACATCGTTACTGTTTTCCTCAAGAAAAAGATCCATCGTGAAAACTGTGTAATCGATCTCGTAAATAAAATAAATGATCTCATCGCTATTAATTCGAATCTATCAGGTTGAATTTGCACACATCAATCTTCAATAAGTTCCTTTTAACTGGTCCAAATGAACGTCAAAATAACAAAGGGAGAATAAGAAATAGAAATTAGTGTTATAAATGAAGCAGCTATTTCATATACAACTAGCCTCGCGTTTTATCAGTCTTTTCTTAAATAGCAATATCTTTGTCTTTGCTAGTCATTGATGAAGTAGTAAGTCAACTATGTAACATATTGGAAGGAAAATATTTTGATTTGTTAACATGTATGTTGCTGAAATAGTTTATATAACAGCAGCATCGTAGTATTTGTGTTCTTGTTTTCTCTGTTCTGAAATATAGAGTAAGCGGCATATTTTTCTTTCTTCGTTTGTCATTTCATTCTACAGTTACAAATGGTCTGATATTTTGTATCGTTCATCTCATATGTTCGATACATGTGAGACGAATCAGATCGATGTAGACATACTCAAGGTAAAAGATATTGATGTTAGTATTGACTCTGTTCTAGTTGAACCAAGTCCATCAGTAAAGTTGATTGAATCTACTGTCAAACAATACGCCTCACATCCATTACCATCATTGATAAAAATCTTTTATGTTATCTGATACATTCTCGATAGTGACACATTTTTCAATCAATGGTCTTTAAGTGTGATCGAAGCATTTCATTTTGAATGTCAACTCTATCAACGTTTATCATCGACGGAAATCTGCGGTGGAACCAAGTCTTTCTTTTTACGAAGTTTCTTCAAACATTTGCACTGTTGACTTGACCAAAGGTCAAATTGGTGTTCATTGTTTATTTAAAGATGTAGCAGGTTGATGTTTACTCTTCATCATTACTGTATTATATAAATCCACCTTAGTTCAACTAATTCCGCAACACGAACAACTCGTCTGATATGTTATAGATTTCATCATGATACATATAAAAACAAAAATCAGCCTGTGTGAAGACACTAAAATATCGATACACGTACTTGTTTACTTTTATCTGGAAGTTTCTTTCTGCACATTCCTCTACTTATCTAATTACTAAATCCATTACTAAATGACATCATCGAAAATATTTTTTTAGAGTAATTTACATTTCCAGTATTATGTTAAATGACTTATTCATTTCATAAGCTATAATGGAAACGTATTAGAAGTAGATTTTCCTATCTTTTCTTGTGCCACAATGTTTTCTAAGAAAATTTTTGCTTGAATATTATTAGATACTCTAAAGTTATGTAATTTTAATAATAGTATTTATGTTTTTCAGTCTAGAATAAACTAAATCGATATTTGATGAATTTTACTTTACATTATAAAGCTTGGTAATTATCAACAATATATAAAAGGGAAAGATATTGTTTTGCTTTTGTGTGATCAGCACCGAAAGTTTTTTGAACAATTCGTTGAGCTTCCGAATAGTATTTCCTTGCTTCATCTAGCTTAACTTGTTTTTCATTTGGTTCTTGGTTTTTTTGTTCATTTTTCGGTTTACTATCCATTTCGGCCACTATTTTCATGCAAATATCGCCTAAATTTGAATAGACATCACAAACTTCAATATGATCAACACCTAATGCAGTCAACAAAATTTGTAGAGCCTGTTTAACATGTACATATGCCGTATTGTAATCATTCATCATTGCATAAGCAAGACCAAGAGAATTAAGAAAAATCCCATATTTATGATGTCGATCGTTGAATTCTTTTTTGATAATGGCAAGTGCTCGATCAATATGAATGATAGCTTGTTCAAAGTTACCTAATAAAAACAGAATAACATGCAAGTCTCAAATATTGCTTTGTTTCTCTCACTCGCTCGTAACTAACCGAGTTGATGTTGAACTTGTCCAATATTGTGTAGGATTTCGGCTGCTTCTGAATGTTCAGGACCGAGTGTGTTTTCGATTGCTGTTAAAGCTCGTTGATAGAGGTGAAGAGCATCTTCAAAATTGTTTCTTTTTCGATCAAGATCTGCTAGATTATTGTAGTAGATACCCAATTTATAATGTTCTTGATCGCGACCAAACGTATCGTGGACAATTTTAATTGCTCGTGTATAGAGTACTTTTGCTCCATCATAGTCAGCTCTTTTCTTTAATACGAGACCCATTGAATTAAGTACTTCGGCTACTTCAATATGATTTGGCCCTAATGATTGTTCCAATGCTGCCAGTGCTTCCTTATATGTGGCTTCTGCTGTTTTGTAATCACCTCGCTATAAAATAAAAGAGTACTGCAAAGGTCAACTTTCTTCTTTACACTGGCCAGGAGAAGATCGATTAAATTAGTGAGTTTTCTAAATGCTTTTTTCCTTTTTTTTTTATGGAACTAAGAGTTTCAATAATTGTGTAAATATGTTTCTCATTAACATTTTAGTGTCTATATTCATTCACAAAAGTATTTCAATAACAACTGAAAGATAATGCAAAGGGATTAGGAATATCATTGACAAATTCAATTGATTGTCTATATCTATTGGAGTGTAGGTATGGGTATGTGGATGTGGGTAGCGGGATTTTTCGACTTACAACCACACTCACACCCTCATTGATGTTTTCTCTCTCATGGATGAAAACGATCACCTTTAACTTATTAAAAACTCTTGTTTATCACGCATGTAACTTGCATCTTCTACCATCGTCAATTTATGAAAAATTAAAGGTAATTAGTACAAAATTGTGCATTGCTAACTAAAGAAAAACCATAACGAGCGATGAAACAACTTTTCTTAAGATACTTAAATACTCAAGATTAATGATTCTCAAAATGACCTATTTGATATATCAGCTAGACTGGAATCAAGATCGATGCAAAAAAGACGAGTAAGCCCAAAATCAACTGATAGCCAGTCTCTCAATGATTATCAGTCTTGGTTATTTTCAAAATGTTACGATCGAAAAATAACTTCAAAGACAAATTTATCTTGAATTCTGTTCTATAGTTTTTAGAAATTCCTTGTTTTTCTTTTGAAAGACTCACAATCCAACTATTTGATTTATTTTGATCATTCTTTGTCAATATTTACCTTTCGATAAATGTCACCAATATTTCCCAAATACATTCCAATAGACGCATGTTTATCACCATAATAATGTTTAGATATTCTCAAAGCTTGTTTGAGATAATCCAATGCTTCAATATACTTGCCTTCTTTCTTCAGAAGAATGCCCAAATTATTCATAACATCGGCAACTAATGGATGATTTTGACCATGTACTGATTCTAGTTGTTTAAGTGCTTTTAAATAAAGTTCATGAGATTCATTATAGTTGCCTTTTTTTCGAAATATATCTGAATTTCAATTCGGAAAAAATTTTTATGAATAATTCTAAAATAAAATGTGATATTACCTGCTAGATTAGTAGCAATTTCGGACCAAAGACTTGAATTTGTATCAACTATTTCAAGTGCTTTGTTATAAGCTGAAATAGCTTGATCATACTTGAATTCAAAATAAAATATAGAAAAAGACGACAAAAATCTAATGAACATACATCGGAACATTTCTTGGCAACAAGTCCAATACCATTGAAAATTTCAGCTTTCTTTTGTGATTGATCATTATTTGGTAGCAGATCAAGTGCTCGAATAAATGCATCCTTAGCTTCTGTATATTTTGCCTTTTTTAGATAAATATGTCCTGTAGACAAAAGTAGCTCGATACGTTGAGGTGTTGACTTTGTCTTCGAATAAGCACGTGTATAAAATTCTAATGCTTTGTCATATTGACCATCGTCTTGTTCGATCTGGGCATTGAGAATAATAATATCGAGTGTATTTTGTGCATTCTTAATCATTTTTAAACATTGTCGTGCTTCATCATATACATGTTCGTCATAAAATGCTTTAGCTAAGTCATATAATGCATTATTGTTTGTACTTTTCTTCGAATTATTGTATTGTCGTAATTTAAGTCGCAATTGCGATAATTTCTGTTGTCGTTGATGTGTTAATGTATCCGGTGAATATTGACACGATCGTTTGTGTTCAGTCAATTCACTTCGAGGTACTTTAGCTGGACAGCCTTGTAATTTATGTGGGCAATCGAATTGAAGATTGTCGACAAAACGTTGAATAACAACATTTTTTGTTAATGTTTGTTCAGTCAATGTCGATGAACGACATCGAGGACAATTTTGAACAGATTGTCTAAGCCATGATTGAATGCAAGAAAGACAGAATAGTTGATGACAACAGGGAGTTTCACGAACATCAGTTAAATAGTCGCAACATATACAACATTCAGTCAAAAGTTGAATTTCATTTTGTGTTGCAGTCATTCTGTTTTATTTGAATGAATGAAATCGAATAAGATTACGTTTATATACTAGACGACTCAATTTTCACCTACTTTCAAGCAAAAACAACAATGTGCGTACATACATAAACTTACATGAATAAGACGATGAATAAATCTTGTGTCATTTTAATTGCGTACAAATGAACTTTGAACTTAAAACACACGTGTCGTGTCAAACTTCATAATTCCTCGTGATATTTTTGTATGAACAACATGCGCTTCAGCATTTCATTACCAATGGTAACAGAACAGAGCAGGAAAAAATAACAGCCATACATGAATCTTACAAATAATGAGTCATAGAAGAGAAAACGCCACGTCACTATGTTTTTCGTTCTTGCTGTTGTTGTTGTCAATCAATCACTTATTGGATGTGATTGTGTGAAAGAGTGCAAGCTTACATCAAAGAAAAACTGTTGACTATGTTTGCAATAGTACCGGGCGGACTGTACTCTGAACAAGACTGAACAGGAATTTTATGTTTTACTATTTATTTTTCAGTCTTTTTAAGAATTATGAATAAAATCTTCAGTAGGATCATAAAAAATATCTTTATAACAATCAGATTTTTCAACGGTTTCTGAATATATAACTTTATTTACTCCTCGTCCTTCCGAAGATATAGTTGGAGTGCCTAAAAAATGCAAGTAAGTTTTTCGTGTAAAATCATTACAGTAATAGGTTGAACTTATGTATAATGTGTTTTTGTTTTCAGTATTCTTGTTCAATACTAATTCCAGTCGCAAAATGATGAGTATATCTACTGTTTTTCAGTTATTTTTAAGTTTTGTTGAGTTTAAACGTAGTACATCATTTCTTTTTTCTGTCTTGATTGTAGATAGTGAAAAGCCCTTATATTCTATTAAAAACATAAGCGCAGTTTCAAAATTTTGAGCGGAAGAACAAAAACCCATGATTGACGATCATCATCATTATTCAAATAATAACTGGTAAAACAAACTTGACTAAATTCGAATCCATACTTTTATAATATATTTTGAACTAATTTAAAACGTTAGTGTTACTTGTTCCAGCAGTAGCGAGTCACCATGGTGGCAAAGTATGGCAGTTGCCATACCAAAATTTTTTATTCCTTATGGACTTTCCTGTACGACTGTTTTTTTCGATCTAATCTTTAACTGGGAGCAAGCAAAAAGAAAAATAAGACCAAAAGTGACTCCTGATTTTCCATAGAGGTATCCATAGATAAGCTCGATTTACCTATTTTTTCTAGAGCAGATATACATATTGATTATTTATTTGTTCTTCTTTAGTTTTTATGGAATTTAAAAGCGTCTTCAGGATAGTTTTAACTAAGGAAAGAAAGATTACCTAAAGTCTCATCTTTTCAAGCACATTTGATTCATATTCTATTCTTTGGATATTATGCTTTGCTACTGATTTCAAAATCGGAAAGAACAAGTGCCATTAAGACATCTTGGCAAGGGGGAAAAAGCGAATCCCGATATCCTCTGAATCCCCATTGTATCTCCGTATCGCCGTTGTATCCTTCGTATCCAGAATGCGGCGAGGACACATTATGGATATAGAGGTTAAAGGGGATATATTGAGAATACAGAAAATTCCGTGATCCGCTTTTTTCTCAAACGAGAAACGTTGAAAACTGAGTTTTCTGAGTGATTTAGAGTTTTGAAAAAAGAGATGTGTCAGATTATGGATTTAGTGTCGCAAAAAATTCGGACCTAATTTTATTATCCTGAGAATCAGCATTCATCCCTGATCATTTTTCACATGTTTATTTTATATTTCATAATCACCCATTTTTTTAATACCCGGTGTCCCCCTCAGGGATCGAAAAACATTTCTTGTCTTCGTTTTAGTGAAAGCACTTCTTGTTTGATAGAGTTCAATGTGCTGATTAAAAATATTGCATTTTTTTTTGAAGTTTCTCGGACAATCAGGAACATCTGAATCACTTTCTGAAAACCCTACAAACAAGTTTTTGACCTCTAAGTCCATCGATATTTAAATCTTATCGAGAAAAATAGGCTCATTCGACGCAGAGGTTTTTCCTCTATCAGAATTTACATGAAGGCATAGGTCATTCGAATTTTTTCGAAGCGATAATCGGCGAATACCACCCCGATCGGATCATATTGCTACAAATAATGATTATTTTGGTTTTATGAGCTTTCACTTTATACGGATGCACCAGCAAACTTTGTTTATCGAATATGTAATTCAAATTGCTCTTTCTGATGATGCTATTTTCAACTTCAAATTCAATGTCTAGTAAGCCACCTGTGCTATATTTACTATACTTGAGAACTCTTTTGGACAGTATACGATCACTTTCGAATAGAAGATACTAGGTTTGACTTGAAAAAAAGCCATACTTGAAATTAGCACAAAAAAACTGAGTTGACCTACGTGTCTTTCAAATTGTTTCTAAGATTTATTTTTTAGTGTAAATTTTTCAGCTCAACTCCACCTCAGGAATTTTGAAAAAAAGGACTTCACAGAAAATCCGTTTTGTATACAAAAACACAATTTCGAACTTTTATAATCCCATGTGAGGGCAAAATCAGAGGTGTCTACATTTGGAAATTGCTATTTTGGTGAAGTTCATTTTTTTCGATGCCTGAGGGAGACTCCAAGTACAGGGGTAGCATTTTATCTTTATTTTACTTTAAAAAAGTAAAGTAAAGTTAGAGAACAACATTTTCCTTGTGTACATAAAAAATCTGACATGGCTTAGTTTTACTGGGTAAAGCAAAGTTGAGATACTTTACTTTACCCGATAAAGTAAAGTGGAGATACATTACTTTATCCGATAAAGTAAAGTGGAAATGCATTACTTTATCCGATAAAGTAAAGTGGAGATACATTACTTTATCCGATAAAGTAAAGTGGAGATACTTTACTTGGTAAAGTAAAGATAAAGTGCCACCCCTATCCAAATATTAAAAAATGAGTGATTATGCAGTATAAAATAAACATGTGAAAAATGATCAGGGATGAATGTTGATTTTCAGGATAATAAAATTAGGATCAGATGTTTTGCGACACTAAATCCATGCTCTGACACATCTCCTTTGATTGGAAATTTAGTATTTTGAGATTTTTTGATTTTTTAAAAATATTTGATATAAAAGTGAGTGAATCTAAAAAACTCAGCTTTCTCTCCTTGATTTATCCTGTATAATGTGGATTTTGTTGACTGCCTCGAATATTATCTTATGTATCTCACAGGTATCCTCTGGATCCTCCGTATCCTTTGGATCTCCACCGTATCCCGGATAGACGAAATCCGCTTTTTCCCCTTGCATCTTAGACTTTAAGAAGATAATGATGTTCGTAATTAATCGAAACATATAGTATAAAAATCCTTTGAACATATGTTTATTTATTGATTTATTTAAAGCATCTTATGTTTCATTTCAACGAATATATTCGTCATCTTCAAAGTTATGAACTTTCTATGTTATATTCATATATAGATAGACAGAGGAGAAAAAAAGGGAACTGAATAGAATTAGTCCGCTAAATCATGACATGTGCTACGAAAATTACCTACTTCTCAAGCAACTTTATCCGAAATTAGATTGTTTATTCTGGAAAATCATTTGAATGTTTGTTTACCCGTGATGAATGAATTGTTTAAGATTTTATGGAATATACCTGTAACTACTTGTTAATGCGAAAGAACCTTTTCGACGTTTATACGAATTAAAAATTATCTTCGATCCGCAACAGGAGAAGATCGTTTATCAGGACTTGCAGTTCTGAACATTGAACGTGATGCTGAAATCGACTATGATGAAATAATAAAAGAATTTGTATCAGTAAAGAAGAGCAGGAAAATACTATTTTAATTGTATCGGTGAAGTTTTTTTATGATAAGTTTGTGATGCCATTTCTTTTGTTTTTTTGTCTTTTTTTTTAAGAGTAAAAATAATAAATATAAAATGAACAGGATTACTACAGTAGAAACTTCTTAGCATGATAATCGAAGTATATAAACAAAATTTCAAGGTTCTATTTTTTAAATAAGTTGCTTACACTTTTTAATAATTTTGCCATACCACAAAAAAATGACCCTGGCCCGCCGATGTGTTCCAGAACAATAATTAATCAAAAAGACCATGCAGAACACTAATACAACAAAGCACAATAGCACATAAGAATTTAAAGAGAATAAAAAGTGTTTAAAGGTGAAAAAATTCACATTAGCATGTCTGTAGAGAATTATTTTTGACATTATCAGTATCTGAATCACCCTTAGTTATATCGATCCAACTGTCTTAGTTGACAGTGTCGGCGATCAATGAATATGGATGAGAATCATTGTTTATTGAAAATATCGGTTCATTGACAAAAAGTTCCATTACTATATACAGGAAGAATAACAACATTCCAAGCAAAATAATAGACTGAGACAATATTGAATTGGAAACCATCGTTCAAATGATTGACAATGAACGAACGATTATGCATATAAGCCAAAGCCTTTGTTCAAATAAAGTTTTTTATTTGAAAACAAAATCAAATATAACGAAATTTTAAGAAATTCAATCTTGTTTCATTTCTGATAATAAGTTCTATATAGAGTTTCGATTGTTCGGTAATTGCGTCTAGGCAGAAAAGAAGAAACTAGAGATCCTACCTGACTGTTGTGGTAAATTAAACTAATTATAAAAATTCTAATTGGGAACGTTAAGATCTTGACTAAAGCTAAATGAACATGTTATTGAAATTAGAAGAGAAGTTAGAACCGTACGTAAGGTCATGAATATGATAGTAAGTTTTTATAGACATCTCGAATTTAGTGAATTTGAATTTTTGTCTGTTCTTCTTTGTTCTCGATAGAAGAATTTTAGTTTTCGACTGATATAGTGTCATCATGAATAGAAATAGGAGAATAACCTGTTTCTAACAAAAATATAACGTTGCAATAGTTTTATGTAGTTAGTCCTAGCAACTGCAATTTCCTAATTGCTAAAAGTTCTCAGGCACTTAGATAAACATTTCAACGTATATCACAATAGGCTTCAGTACTGCGTTTATTAATCTACTTGACACATTGGTTGCGAGTGTGTAAAATCATTTCAAAACAATAAAAAATCAAATATTTCTCCAAAGGGATACAAACTAAATGATTAAAAACAAATGGTTTTCATATGTTGTGTTTTCTAGTTTCTTTTTCAATAAAGAAGCAAAAGAATCTTCGTAAAGCCAAGACTCAGTATATCTTGTATGATTGCAATTATTATCATGCTCTGTGTATGTATTCTTCATATGTTTGGAAAATGATGAGGCAATAACGACTTAACAGACCAATGATGTATCGAAATAAAACAGAATCAGATACAATTTAGGATGTATGTTTTTTTTTCTCAAGTCATCAATACAATAAAAACAAAAGCAAAGCACTCATCGATTATATTTTCATCAAATACCTACATGCTAAAAAATAAGGAATCATATTATGATTGCAAATGTATAAAGAAAATGTAATGTCGAAAAACTTAAACATATATTTAATGTCAGTATTTTTTTGCTAAAAATGAACTGATGTATTTGAATAGAGAACACTCACTAAGTCTTTCAGGTATGCAAGATTGTTCTAGTGAAATAAGCAATTCTAATATTATATGCTTGTTGGATAATTCAGAAATTCAATAAAATGATTGTTGAGAGTTTTTTCCTTTTTCACATTATGATAAATTGTTCTAAAAAGAAAAGATAATATTATTTCAAGTGATTCAATAATGGAAAGAAAGCATAACTCGTTTGAGTATCACTAAATTCTTCAATTCTGCTTAGTTTAAAAGTTATTTAAAGTTTTCTGCATTCAAAATTCATTGATCAATCATAATTTATAGATTATGCGTAATCTGAACACAAAAAGTTCAGCAGAAAAGACAAATAAGAAGTATGAGAACCACGACAAATAAATAAAGAATCTACAAATTCAAATGAACATTCGTTTTGGAAAGTAACATGTCTTTCTGAGAAAGATTAGTTACAGAAAACTTCGTGTTATCTTATTACAATCGGTTTTCATATTTTAAAATTTGAATATAAGTTTAAAAAGATCCATAAAAAAGACGCATGATATGTTTTTTTTTCCTAGTTTCTTATCTTCCATTGTCACCATACTAGAGTAATTTACTTCTGGCAATACAAAAGTAGTGCCAGCGACACTTTAATAACGTACAGTAAGCTTTAGAAAATTTGCGTTCTATATGCAGAAATAGTACAAATGATTCTCTCTATTTTGCTATGGTATTTGATCATTATTCACCTAATTTTATAATCATAAAATTTCGGTAAGATCGATTTTTCTCTCATATGTGATGGTTATATTAATGCCTTTTTAAAACAGGGCATGGATATTTTTTGAATACCTTCTGATAAAAAAGAGATAACGAGCTACGGTTTTCATCGTTTATACACGTGACAATTGTAAAATTATTGTGAACACCTCACGCGGTTGGTTTATTTTCAAAAAGATTGATAGAAGTTATTCAAACAAATTATTCATTCCTCCTTTTTTAAATAGACATTAGTATAATTGTTACCAGAGATGAAACCGGTCTGAAAAGTCAGATCGGACCAGACCGGCCGGTCTACCGGTCAACGAATGATATATTGATAATTCACAGAACTAGAGAAAGAGTAGTTTAGATATGGAAAATTCGGTTTATCGCGTGACAAAATTGATGTGCCAAGTTGTATCAAATACCTGATATAGAAATGGAACCAGTTTGAACTTTTGATGACTGGTACTAGTACTAGTCTGAAAATGTCAAACAGATTGGTCTATCGATTACTGACCGGTCTAAAACTCGTACCGATACCGGTTCCATCTCTGATCGTCACATATGACAGAAAAATATGTTTTATCGAAATTTTATTATAATGGCATTTCTTGAATAATGATCAAAATACCATAGAAAAATAGAGCATCGCTTGTATTATTCCTGAATATAAAAAGAAAGTTTCCTAAAGCTTACTGCATGATAATAAGGTGTTACTGCCACTATTTTTGGATTGCTCTAAGCAAGTAACATCTTGGTCAAGCTGTGTTATAGGAAAATAACTGCCTTTCTATACTCTTTCCATGTAGTCGGTAATGGAAATAATGATTTGCATTATCAGCTACATGGACTATAGGAACTTAAGTTTAGTGACAACGCAGCTCATCTACACAAATTTTGTATTTACCAATTTCAAGTAGATTATACATAGGGTAATCAATAAATATTATAACGAAATATTTTTAAAGTATCTTTGCAGTATTTTGATTAAATCGCTTATATTTTTCGCCTATCATAGATAGTCGTTCTACTTTTTTTGAAAATATGTAAAATGTTTTTTCGTAGTGCTCATATATGAATTCTTCCAATGATAATAAAAAAATTTTACTTGAAAATAAACAGGATACAATGAATCTTCATGGCCGTTGTTCTTGCATTCCTAATTGTTCTCTATTTAGTTCAACTTTGCGGTAATCTTCATTGAAGTTCATCATGATTTGTGAACCCTGTAATAATTCTCTAGAAAGCATAAAATAATCAGAGCTTTTTTGCATATCTGGCGTTGCTTCGATTTTTTTACTATTAATGTCAATGTATTTGAATTAGTTTTGCCGTTCAAAGTGTTGAAACGATATTTAGAAAAGTCGACAGGGAGTATTGCATATTCGCGGTTGGTGTCGAGTGATACGTTCCATAATTTATTGCTTCTAGCCACGATCATCATGGCAATGCGTTTGATTATAGTACGCATATCTACAAAACTAAACAAATACCAATCATTAGTTTTCGCTATCGACCAATTAAGAAAAAAACATTCTCATAATGATTATCACTCGTGTGCTAAATATTCGATAGTGAAACATCAATATTTTCGGAGGAAGTTTTCAAGAAATAAAAGCATAGAATGGTTTTAGTACTTATCTACACTATAAAAATAATCATAGAGCATCGACTTTAAAACGTCACTTTTGTAGATAAAGAATGATTATATTAAGCAACAATAGTAAGGTTACTTTGTATATAAATATAATCTTTCCAATTTCGAAGTTTTTTCTTTTGAAAATACTATAAAAGATTTGTACCTTATGTCAATAATGCAAAACGTATTTTCTCGTATATTTATCATAAACAAATGTTTCAGTTTCAAAAATAGTCTTATTAAGTCATACATCTAATTTCTCGATCAGATATGTCTTGAAAATCATCTTTAAATTTCATAAATCGATGAATAAGTTAAATTGATAAGAAATTTATATAATACAATTTGAAAGAGTCTTGAAAACAATGAGATCTTGTTAGATATCAACATACTTTACGCAGAAAAAAAACTAAGTCTATTTAGAAATTCTATCGAGCTTCTAATATTCAACATTCTAATGATCTATTCAATAAACTTAATTATTCCAAAACTCGCAACCGTAATGTGCGTGCTGTGTTTTCATCAACTCTGTGTGTAACTTGAAATGAAAAGTTGAGATCATAATTACTTTCTACTTTGAGTAATTAAAATTATGTAGTTTGAATACTCTTAAATTTTAGTCATTATGCATGTCAGACAAGTGTGCCAAACGACTACTGGTAGGTGTAAAATGTGTGATCATTATTTATTGACGTAAGAAAGGATACTCAATGTACGCAGTATGTAACCATTCTTTTTTTAGTTCGAAATGATTGCAAAATGTAGACATTTACTTCAATGTTGTAGATATGAGACGATCAATATTAAAATTCAAAAAGTTATTTAAAATAAATTAAACGAAAAGAGAAAAGTGTGCCGAGAAATCATCATTGATTCCAAATTTTATTCTAATTGAACATGAGTATATAATAGAGTATCAACGTAAATATACAACTGAAATTTCAAATCTCATTATTTCTACAGGTAGAACACGTATATACTTCGTTACTTAGTCAATAATTCATAGAAAAATGAATTTTTTTCACAACTGTTTAATAACTCTTTTTATAGGTATTGAAGTGTATATGTTTAACATAAAAAAGTAATTTCTTTCTGTTCTCATATTCTATGACAGATATGTTAAAATGTATCTCTTCAGATTCTATTATACGCTAGAATAAACATGGTGAAAACGCTCATTCGTTTGTTAAAAGAAATATCTCATAATGTTTCATATTTTATTCTCGAATGAATTATATTTCAAAGCTTATTTTTGAGAACTATTCGAAACAGTGAACAATTGTTTTTTTGAAATACAAAGTTTGATGAGAAAAATTATTTTACAACTGGTTGCAGAAGAATTGAGAGAAATTTGATATAAAGCAGCTTGTCATTCTCACAGATATTCATATGGTTATTGTTCTAACTAAAACTTCGACGTTGTCGATTTGCGTACTTTGATTTCGGATTCAATGGATAGCATGACACTTAAAACAACTGTTAATAGAGAGAGAATATCGAATATAAAGAAATAAGCATTGACCGTCTTTTTTCTTGATAAAGTAATTGATATTGAGTTTTGAAAAAATGTCAACCAGGAAAATTTGTTGATTTTACCGTGTATCTGAAAAGTTATGATTACTTATTAAATAAAAATAACTTGATTATTGATTAAGCTTGATCAAAGCCTTTTTTTTCTGTTTTAAATAGGAAACTATTAACTTTTAATTTGTAAAGATGAATTTTATCAATAGTATAGAAAATGTAATACGTCAAGTTACCTGTACTCATTGATTGGTCATAGCATTTGAGGCATCCTGTACGATATAAAGCAGAACGTGCTTAGAAAATTCACTAATAAAACGTCTGAATTTTTGCCTGCATCAAATGAATAACGGTAACATTTAGAGGGTGGATTAAAGCGTAGAAAACCATACCCGTCATTAGTGATCATTATTTTGCTTGCATTTCCATAATGCAGACTATTTCGCGACAGGGGTGTGGGATCTCCTACAGCCTTTTCAAATTATTCAATATAGTCTATTGATGAGATGAGGAAATGTTGAAAAACAAAAATACAATATATGCTTATTTGAATCAAACTCGGAAACAAGCAGAGTGCATTTGTATCAATTTGATTATAATCATTACATTATATATATAATGCATATATAGAAATGTATGTAGATATTTTCAAACACATTAATATGTTCGGTTAAGTTTATTTGTAAGAAAATGGCAAATATGAATTTAAATGAGAAAATCAACAATCAAACATCGTCAGAAGATGAACATTTCGATATTGCAATACCATTTCCTGTACGCTTTTGGATTTTTCTTATATCTCTAATATTGTCACTTGCTTGTTATCTTTTCGTTCTATATCATTTAATTTTCGATCGAGTTCTACGACGTACTCTTAGTAATCATTCGATTATTGTACTCTTGATTATTAATATCATCTATGAGTTGACTAATATTCCACTATATCTTAGTTACTTTTATTATTCTGACAATGTATTTCCAAGCACACCAAGTCTATGTCTCTTTTGGTTATTCATTGATGAAGGGATTTTCTCTATCTCATTGGCTCTTATTGCTTGGGCTTCTATTGAAAGATATATTCTTATCTTCCATAATCGATGGATGTCAACGTGGAGGAAACGAACTCTTATTCACTATTGTCCCTTAGTCGTTCTTATCGTTTATATGTTACTGTTCTATTCCTTTAGCATTTTATTTCCACCGTGCGAAAACACATTTGAATACCAGTTACCTGTTTGTGGTTCTCCTCTATGTTATTACGATGTGCTACTGGTCGGCCTGTGGGATACCGTATTTCACGACATGTTACCCATATTAGTGATGGTTATCTTCAATATAGTTTTATTTTTTCGTGTTATTCTTCAAAAACGTCGCTCAGTCCAACAAATTCAATGGCGAAAATACCGAAAGATGTCAATTCAGTTGTTAATCATATCAGCTCTTTATTTTTTTCTTCACATACCAGACATGATCTTGGATTTGACTGAGTTGGGTGACGCCCCAGAAGGTTTCGGTGACGAATTTCAATCTTATTTGAAGTTTTTTTCATATTACACCACATTTTTGTTACCATTTGCAAGTGCAGTTTCTTTACCTGATCTAACAACTAAAGTCAAGAACTTATTTTCATGTCGATTTCAATTAGAACAGAGAGACCATATGGCAATAGGATTCATTAAAAATACCGAAGTAAAACCAATTAATGCAGTGACACCCGTTACAGAATAGTGATCATAGCATTGAATTATTCACTATTTAGAAACAGAATAATAAATCTTTATTTTGTTGTCATTTTTCTTTTAAAAATAAAAAACATAGTATTTCATGATTCTATATATGTAGCAGTTATACAATCAATTCAACATAATACATTCGTTGGTTTTCCTATAAGTTGTGCTCTATGAAACATACCAAGTATAGGGATTGTATATGGTAGCAAACACTGTTGGTACATGATTGTTTGCATTTACTATCTAACGAAACTAACAACTTATTAGATGCGATCATTGGATACACATAAAGTTGTTAAAGGACGTGAATGCTCAGTGATGGCGGAATTACGTTATAGTTAGGATCCTTCAGTTGCTGTCACCTTGATCCTCACACTTCCTCATGAAATGTAAAAATGAATGATGAATTTTGTCTATAGCATTTGATAGTTCGATCTTAATTCAACATTTGATCAATAAGAATTCAATCAAATGTCTGATTATATTTTTCTCTTATCGATATTTGATTATATTGTTGCTCAACCAAATGTTAATAGCGCATGATTTTTATTTTTTTCCCCACATTCATATTTATTGTTCTGTTCTGGTTCTATAATCATGTCTATTCTTCTTGGCTGTTCATGTTTTTGATTATCAGTGCACCTTAGTATATAAATGTACAGGGTGTTCCAAAAGTCCCGGAGAAAAATTTTCGTAAAATGTCTCTTACACAATTCAAGCGATTTAATCTTTTTTTTAATAAAATGATAGTATATTCTTTTAAGTTTTATTTTAATAACAAAACCGTTAACAGATACTATTTTGAACTGTCACTTTT
>CAJNSZ010001590.1:0-18403 GCA_905329745.1 Rotaria sp. Silwood2
CAAATGTTTCACTGGAGACGCGTTTTTGTGCGTTTCTCTGCTGCGTTTTACACGCAACAAAACGCAACTCAGACGCGTTTTTATCGAAAAAAAAATTTACATGGAAATGATCGACTCTTTTGAAGTACTTTATCTGATAGTTAAAAACCATCAGCGCTGATCGATGACTTTAATCCAAAACATCACCTTTACATGTCTTAGCAGTACAACGATGCGCTGAAGGAAGAACAAAAACTTCAATTACATAGTGCTGATCATCGACAATGTCATCAGTTATTTATCTTGACAAGTTTTTCAAGTTGAAAAAAACTGTTTATGTACGTTGACAATCAATTAAAAAAGCACAGAAAATACAAGATCGAAGCCTAAGTTTTAATCACGACTTTTGATCATGGGTAGGATTCTAGTATATCGTAATTAATAAAACAATCCTTATGTTAACATTTTGCCTGTTTTATAAACTATTTGTCTTCGTGATTGGAATATTTTCAGAAGTGAGCATGTTTAAAAATACAATTTTTAATTTTACACTCATTTTGGTTCTCAAATTAAAAGTAGGCAAATAAACTGCTAAAATTTATGAATTCAAAGAAGCTAAATGTATTTGTAAATATCATCTACGATTAATCTTAATAAAACAAATTCGTATAATTTGTTCCGCTGCAATCATTTTAATGCTGAATTGATACGGTAAGCTTTTTTTTAGGTATTATTTACTTCCATGCTCTGAAGTATGACCATGTATAAAGAATTATAGGAAGGTAAGAAAACATATTAGGATTTATTAAGAAATATGTTTTTTTCCTTGCTTTCAAATCATTTTTCTGAAACAAATCATGACTAACATTTTTACTTTCATGAATTTCATATGCTACAAACTTAACACATGTAGGAAGATAGGTTAATTAAAAAACAACGACATGGTATCAACATCAATCAATTTTGTGATACAAATATTAAAGTAATCTACGAAACACTTTATAAGCAATGATGGTATATCATTAAAAAAAGATACAGATCAAAACTTAATTTGACTAAGACAAGGAATGTTTTCATGGCAGACTTAATTAAAAAATCAAATAAGATTGTAAGAATTTCATATTTTTCTTTAACGGACTGTTCCGACTATAGAAAGCTTGCGGGGGGAGGGGAGTTTGTAAGTGAAATTTTTCAACATCAGCAGTACATATAATAGGGTATGACGTTATGACTATTTTTAGGGAAGTTTCGGTTAAGTAGAACAAAGAAATTTTCTTAAATATTGGGAGTTTGTCACAATCCCAAGATCCCACGGTCGAATCAGTCCTATTTTTTCGTAAGGAATTACACATTGTTTCCCTATTCGTAAAATGAATTTCATCTGAAAACTTGACAAATTGAGTTCAAATCTTTGCTGGTAGATATTTAGCCCATCATTCAGTGATAAATTGAAGAACGAGCTCTATGGATTAAGCAAAACTGCAAGTAGGAATTATTGAAGAGAAATCACTATTTTTACTACCTGAAAGTTGTGCGCTGCAAACCAATCAATATCTAATTCTTGATTAGTGCAAAAACTATCGTAACTATACAGAGAAATCTCTGACAATACAGAGGTTCGAATGTTTAAGTCTCGAGAAAATTGTGTTTTGTCTGTAAAACCCGAATCTAATAAGAGTATTGAAGTATAGTGGTCAAAATCTGAATACATCATCCGGTTCTCGTAGCATGGATGATGACGAACGCTGTTTATATATGATCAGAGATTTTATATTTTATGGCGTCTTGTTATAATACTTATTATACTGACGGAGGGTTTAGTAAAATGATAGTGAAGGTATTGTCTCAAGTTAAGAAAGATAAAACATTTTTCCTGTGAGCAGACAGTAATGACATCATACCTCATGTTTTAATCTCTCAACCATTACGACAATATCCTTTTTTCATAGATTACATCCGAAATAATTGTTCGATAGGATGAATAGTTATTCAAATATTCATAATTGTGGGAAATTTTGTACGGATAAATAATTTTCATTAAGAGAGTCTATTTATTATTGCATTATTTATCTCAAATCTAGCGACATCAAATTACCTACGTTTTTCATCTACTTCTTTCAAACATGAAAATAAACATTTACTTATTACTGAAGCAACATAAATACAGACAAGGTAGGAATTATAGAGATGAATCATTTCGCCACATTTTTTCTCACTGCTGTTCATTATTCGGGTATCATTACAAAGTACAAGAATTGATTCAAAAATACGGAATGATGTATAAAGTTCCACTAAGTGTTTTCCAAGTGAAAAAACTCATTTCGAGCCATTCCAATAGCTGAAACTGGTTGGAGTTGGAGTTGAAATCAGTTTAGAACTTCAATGACGTCAGTTAAAATAAAACTGAAATCGACTCGAGCTGCTCCGCAATTGGAGTCAATTACCGATAGGAGCTTACTGTTACACAAGCAGTTATTTTACTAGTGACTCGCTAAACGAGTAACAGCAAAATTCTGCATGTGATTCTTTCGTTAGGAAAAAATGTTTTTTGGATAAATAAAAGCTTTGTACACAGCTTAAGCGAAGATTTTTCAGGGTGGAGGAATCCACAGCCGTAACCAGTTTTTTCAAAATTATGTGCGTGATTTTTTCATTGAAGAAAAGGCTTTTTACAATGATAACGTTATTTTATAAAAATCTAGCCGAAAGTTTTCGGGGTAGAAGAATTCGAGTTTTTAGTTAGTTTCTTAAAATTGAATTGTGTATTCTTTAATGAAAAATCTAGTACATCATTTTGCGACATTTATTTCAGATTTTAATTTCTCAACCTTGAAAATCTTGGATTAAACTTTAAAAAAATCGTTTTTCAAAAAAAAGAAAACTTTGCTCTTGACGAAAGAATGAAATGCAGAATTTCGATATTACTCGTTTGCTGAGTAACTGATAAAATAATTGTCTATCTAACAATAACTTTGTACTCGTAACCAATGCCAAGTCTGATCAATTTGAACCAGTTCTATTTCAAAATCTGCTGTTTCACTCTTTTAATAAACATTGATAATTTAAAAATCCTTGTTAAGAATAACGATTGATATTTACTCTTTAAAGCGACTTAAAATTTGTTATTCTGATTACGGTGTATAATATGAGAAAAAGATCTGAAGTAATACAACATTTGCTACTCTAGCTATTAACAGCCATTTTCTTCTATCAAAATAGTGACATTTCAATATTGAAAAAATATCACGAATAATTCTTTTCTCATAAAATATACTGGACATTAAATCAACGACATTCTATGCACTCTTATCAATACAAAATATGTATAATATTTTTATCTACGAAGCTAGTGAACAGTGTAGAAAAGTCACCATAATGACTGAATAAAATATGTTTGAAACAGGAGAATCCCAAGACCTTCACGACTGGGAGAGGATCGATGAGCAAGGAGATCGATCAGAAAAACGTTGATAAAGTGGACTGGCTAGGAGCAGAGAAGCGAAGAGTGCGCATTTTTTGGGGGGATTGGAAGGGTCGAACTCGTTTCCTCTATCTGCAAGATTCATGCTCTTGATGTTCGATGGAGTTTTTCACTTTTGTATTAATATCTAATAAGTCTTCATTTGTGTGCTGCGTGCTGTTCAATGGGAAAGGTTTAGTGATTTTCAAACTATCGGATATTCTTAATCCTGCAATACGTGTTAAACTAGTTCAAAATCTATCTAGATCGGCTTAGTTGAAGAATTATACGGTGAAGAGAAGAACCAGCTGCACCATTAAAATACAGCAATTTGTAAAATTGGAAATAACTAAGAAAGTTTTGGAATAGATCAAAATGTACAAATTATACTTTCTCCTTTGATATTTTCACTATCGATATTTAAATAGTTACCTTTGCCATGTGAACTTAAAGTCGCATTCTTAGATGAAAAGTTTTTACGAGATGTGAATTTATTCAGTTTTCACATCTATGCTGTATCGATTTATATACCATTCCAGTTGGATCTGCGGGCAATGAAAGAGTATTACTGAAGCATTTACGATCAATCTACATCCTATATGTAGAGAAACAGCACACTTATAATTTTTTTCTTGGTAAAAACTTTCTTAGATGTCATTTATTATTGTAGTTGGTAAAAATGATGTCATGATCATAAAATTGGAAATTTTTGCATGGTGCTACAGCATAAAAGAAAAAAAGTACTTACATAATGTCGTTACTTATTCACATGTCTCTTCTGATAACTATTCGTGTTTTTCTTGAATTTCCAATGCATTAAAATGGCAAAGTCTATGTAAAAAATGATTTATTTTAATGTTATTGATTACGTGTTTATCAATACAATTCAATGGTAATAGTTTTTATGCCTGTTTCATAACGCTAAAGGCTGTTTTCTTTATGTGATTTTCAAAATACTACGGTGTAACAATACATATAATGCATTAATCACCTATTAAATGAGTTCATTTTTAGAAAAGAATGATAGCACAGAGTGACATGAGCTGAAACTTGTAAAATAATTGTCAATGGACGTGTTCCGCCTAGTTGGAGTCGAACAAAAAGGAAATCTTGCCTTCGTCTCATATGTAAAATTAAAAATATAGTTGTATTATATTGGAAAGATGAAGAACAAGTTGCAATTCCGAAACTAGGGCTGTCAATATACAGGACATATTTTTTTATCTTGGCTTGACCTACAAGCATTTGAGTTTATGACGACATAATAGACATATTCACTTTTGTTTTGAGTATATTATTGGAAACAATTGCACAATATACGTCATATATAGTTCTTATTTCCTCGCACTACTCTCGATCATATATTTATTTGGTTATTCTCAATTACGATAATAAAATTCGAAATTCCTTCATGAATTAGAAAATCAAAACATAAAATTTCATTTAAACAATTAATTATGGTTGTAAATCAGTGCTAATTTCATCAACATTGTTCTATGACATTAAAAATGTATATACCATTACAAAAGGATCATACAAAACGAATAAAAAAATAAATAAAAGAATACATGATCAATACTAGTAAACAACATTTACTTCTTATTGTTGTTTGTTGATTCATACAATCAGCTTCATTAAGAGCTACCTTAAAGTTGCAAACAAAAGCAAATGAGTTTAAAAGAAATAATCTTCCAGCTAGAATATTTTTGACTTTCTGAGTCATTTTGTGCTCCTGCAGTTAGATATCAAATTGAAACTTTGGAATTGCAAGTGCACTGTAAACTATTCTTGAAAAAGGTAGATATCATTAATATATTCAATTTTTGTTCATTATAAAATAGCGAGTGACAATACATTAGCAAATCTGTATACGATAAGATTTGTATGATTCATTGAAAAGTGGAGTATGAAATAAGTGATTATCCTCAACTTAAACTATGTGATTTTAGAGTTGATTATTAGAAACAAAATGACAACTCCAGTTTCAACAATTTACTAAAGTAATTTAAAGCTATAACAGCACTTACAATCAGAACCGATTTCTACATAAAAAAATACTTGACTAACTGTCATTCAGGTTAGAAACTTCAATTCAACAGTCGTTTATAAGCTGCAAGACTAGAATAGTAGGTCTAATTGTTATGCTAATGAAATATTATCTTTCTTTATTTACGCCTGAATACACTTGATTGCCAGTTTGACTACAGCATGAGGACCCTATTCACATCAATCGTACTTGAAGCCTCCATTCTGACTTTCATTAATATTTAGAAATTCATGCTGACTAAATCATGAGATTTCATCTATTCTGAACTTCAATCCAGATACTGAAATCTAATGAAACATTATCTTCAACTCAATCAAAAGTCCACTCGTAACTTTCGACCCATAAGTCTCAGAAGAATTTCGAATTCACAATCGAAATGTGTATAGCATTCTCATACTAATTCAATATTCTAAATTTTTTTCTGCCTCTGACTTCATCGATAATTAAAGAAAAAATTTCCTCAGAAACTTTGGTTCTACTCTTTATAAGACTGTTATTTTTATGTTTCTTTAACTTTGCGAGCCTATAGTACTTGTATTGCATAACTTGTTTTTTTTTAAATGGCATAAAATCATTTTATTTACACTTCAATGTTGAATTCTCAAGATTACAAAGGTCATAAGTTGTCCTCTTTCGAGTCAACCACATAATATTCTGCACATAGTCGCTTGGAAGATCAAAACAAAACTGGCTTCCTGTTTTCATTTAGTTCTTCCATGCATTTATTTTAAACTCATTTATTTGTTATTATCAGTTAGATCAAAGTAGATCACCATAATTTGCTAGCATAATGCTAGTGATGAAGTGTCTCTGCTTTGACATTGATAAGATAAATATTAGAATCTCCTTCTGAGAAGAAACCAGAACTGGTAGATCCTAATCTGCTTTTCATGTTCATAATGAAATTGATTTGCCTGTAAAGAAAAATTCAGAAAAACGTGCTTGTTTGACAACCTAAAATGTACAAGTTTTAATCAATCATGAAATCTTCTTTTTGTTGCAAATTAAGATTTCGTTCAAAATATAAGAAAAAAATTTCTTTGTGTTATCATTAAAAGTAGAAATTACGTTAGTGTAATACGAAAAAAAAATGAATAAATAAGTAAAATTTAAAGAAAAGCATCGAGTCTTTGAAAATGCATGTTCTTTAAGAAAACATCTTTTCGCATTAGTTTTATTTCTTTTTTTCAGTCGACTCCTCACATCATTGTTGAGATCTACGTTCAGCTTCTTGATTAATCATCGCTTGTTGAACATGAGTTGGTAGACCCGGATTGAGACTCAAAGCATAGGGCAATAATGTACTGTGCATATCTTCAAAGTCAACCATAATTTTAATGAACATTGTATCATCTCGAACATAAGGATTTCCTTCTTGTTGAATCATTTTCAATGGAAGAAATTTTGGTATACCACTTGCAATATTCATTTCTGATCGTGGACGTTGAAAACTACTTGAGCGAATGTCTGGTCGAAATGAATCAATTATATGTCCAGACGTAGACGTTTGATCATACAAGCAAAATGTGACTTTATACTTGAATGGAAATGGAAGAATCGGATCGTTCGGACTTCGCATAAGAACAAAAAAGAGTGACATATGTGTACGACGAGCTTTTCCATCACCATTCAAATATAGACGAGCACGCATTTTGTAGCCATTAGATGAGGAATAAAATGGAGGTGAATAAATTGATGTTTGTCGTTCAGACTGAGCATCAACTAGTCATTGAAGACAAAAAAAAACAAATAGTCGAAAGAATACAATTGATTTTCATGTTATTTGATATCAACCGCTTTTTAGGCATCGTATCCTTCAATAACTGACTGCTCATATGATTTTCAAAAATTTAGCATTTCTTTAGTCGAACATATTTGTTTATGTCTTATAACATGATTTCACGCCGTTCTCATGACTTTTACTGATATTCTACTTCGAAGTTGTACAGTAAGTTATTATTCTATTTACTCATTTTTTCTTGAACATTTGTAATTTTCCAAATAAATGTTCCATCATATGACACATATTGCGAGTTTTCAGCTGTTTTCTTCAATTCTGTTAAATCGTTGTGAACACTAATATTATTGGCTGTTTCTTCATGCAAACTTTCATTGATTTCTTGTAACGATATTTTTGATTCTAAAAAATTAAGTGTCAATGTTGGACATTTTATTTGACATTGAAGTAATGCATTATTAAGCTGCTCTTGTCGATTAATGCTCGATATATTTAATTTATTCGGTGACATTTCGAGTATTTCACATAACTCGTGAAAAAGAACTGTATTGATATCAACAGGTACTACTGATGTTGACCGCAGTGAATCATTGTTCATTTGAGTCAATAAGTTTCTCTCGTTTTCCATTTGAAATTTCATTCGATAAAGAACATTCATTAATGTATTTTGATGTTTTTCACTTGAATAATGGATCAATATATTATGACGATGAATCTAAACAAAACAGAATCAGATGAATCAATTTTGACTAAATATTTAATAACTATACTTGTTCATGACAACCAAAATCTTTTAAGAGACAGTTTCCAAAGATGTTTTCACATGTCGATATTTTATGTTCTTTCAATTTTTCAACTGAGGCATATTGTTGATTACAATTTTCGCATATTGGATTTGGATGATGTTGATCGAGATGTTCCTTTAGAAAAAAAAAAGGAATCAAATATTTAGAAAATAATATGAATAGGAAATATTTTACTTGATAATCTTTAAGAAAACCAATCCAATTACAAAAAGAACATTCGATTGGTAGTGATTGCATATCATTTTTGAAACCTTGATCTATCATCACCTGAAAAATTAAC
Source organism: Rotaria sp. Silwood2 (assembly GCA_905329745.1). Classification (NCBI taxonomy): domain Eukaryota; kingdom Metazoa; phylum Rotifera; class Eurotatoria; order Philodinida; family Philodinidae; genus Rotaria; species Rotaria sp. Silwood2. The sequence goes on from CAJNSZ010001590.1 coordinate 8,311, forward strand.
ATTTAATTTCAGCTGAAATAAAAATGAGTATTTCACTTGGCTTCGAAATGTCTCTGTTGAACATTGTAGACATATCATGCTCATTCTTAAAATAATAATAGAGAATATTCAATCAAATAAATAATACAACTTACTCATGTTGCCGCTGCAAACAAGTTTGACATATTCGATGACCACAACAAGTTAGTTGCATTGGATCTTTTAATATAAACGAACAAACAGAACAAATAAACTTTGTGTCAAGAACACGCTTATTTTTTGCGTCAAAACCAACCATCCGTTCGCAATTCTAATACATAAATTTAGAGCAGTAGAAAAACATAATAGTTGACAAACTTCTTGTAAGTCAATTGTTTGAATCTGGCTTGTTTTCTTGTATTTCACGTTTACTTGCACCTGCAGTATAAAATAGTAGACGCAATAAGTGAATCATAAATTTTTTATATAAAGTATGAGATAGAAAAGGAAAGTTACTCATATGAACCAGTTTCGTTATCACTTTTTCTATTGAGAAATGAAAGAAATGACTTTGTAGAAATCGATAGCAGAAATTTCGATTGCTCAATGCAGAAGATCTTTAATCGCACTTAATAGAAAACTGTTCTTGAAAAAGATACCTATCGTTGACTGGCAACCAATGGATTACCATTTTCTTCGTAATATAAGAGCAACTTCCCAGCAGAGTAATGCTGAACGAACTTTTAAGTACTCAGAATCCCCTTCTTTTCAGCTCAAAGTATTTTCCGAACAATCCTGATCATCTCATACAATGTAATTAACTTGGTATTGGGGCTTTGGGGATTGTCCTGAAAAATCCCACTTAGTAACCATATTACGAAAAGATTGAGATAGAGAAGCAATCTTTCTGTCAGGTCCTAGTTTCACAAAAGGTGCTTCGAAACTGATTTCACAGACGTGTAGCTATTGCTATTTTTTGTATTAAAATAAATGACTGGTAGTAGTTAGTTGATATTCGCGAAAATAAATTTGAAGGTGGAGTGACTCATACTAATGCCTCTAGCTCGCCTTAACAAAATTATTCTGTTCTGTTTCGTGAGACACTATTTGCCAACAAAAATATATTATTTTATTTTGTATAGTTGAGAAACAAGATGGCTCCAATAGTCTTTGAGAAGAAACCAAAAATGAAACTGTTGTCAGTGCTAAAATAGCTGGTAGCTTAATTTTTTTTGAAAAAAGTACTGTACGCAAATAGTTTTACGGTTCAAGAAAAAACACTTTGAGGCATAAAAATTTGATTGGCTATAAATTGACGAATCAAGTGAGTTTATGATAATGATTTTTCAAAAATTATACACAAATCACTACTGTTTCTAGCTTGTTCTGATCGAAAGTGATACGGCTTTTCCAGAGATCTTTGGTATCAATTATTGCTCTATGTTTGTGATCCAAAAGAGACTAGAACAGATTAACTAGTGATAATAGCTCCATTGATGATATCTAAAGATAGACACAAAATGATCTAATGCCATATTCTCAGTATTTATGAAATTCTACAGTTAGTCTTCTGAGGAAATGAAAGAGCTGACAATTCGATGACATCGAAATATAAGTGTTAGATTCATGCGAACCTACATACTTCAGTATCACCATTGAACTTAGCACAGCAGAGTATCTTTGTGCAGTGGTTATTGTTGTTGGCTGCAGGTTGATTGACTGCAATGGGGTGTCTCTTGAAAGGATAGAAAAGATTGCATTGATTTGTTCGACAGAAGAAAATGATGAAGGAATTTAGCAGGAGAAAAAATATGACAATTATATAAAAATAAAGAAAAAAATTATTTTTTGAATTCTCGATCGACCAACTGAATATATTTTGTTAAGCATAAAACGATGCGATGTATTCATATCCTTAATGGCATCAGAGAAAGTGAGAGAACTCAGTTATATTACGAATATTTTGAGGTTTCCGATGAGAATTCTGAGGGAAGTCATTTTTCTGATAATAGAGCTCAAAGATACATAAAAGTTGAAAAAAGAATTGTTTCTAAGTTCAGACGTTGTGAACAAGGTAGATCTGAGTAAGATATAAAGATTCCATAAGAACAAGTGCTCTTCAGCATATCCAACAGAGTCTTAGCCATTTGAATGGAATTTTAGCCCAAAGGAAGATATCAATAAAAAAAATTGGATAACTGTTAGCTTTCTCTTTCATCCAAATCTCCTACCCACTAAATGTTATTAGGTCGGAAGGAATCAATAGAAAACTATGATCTGTAATAGCTGGTTTAGTAGTCCTACCTTGTCTTGTAGGTTGATGTAATACGGAAGATGATATAAGTTCAGATGATGAATATGACTTTTATTCAAGGAAAACGTGTCACCAAGATAACACAAAATACACAACTGACTGCTGGGGCATACTTGTTCATATAACTGAACGAGGGAGAGAGAGAGACAAAGAGAAGAAAAAAAGAACGAAATATAATAATAATAATAATATGAACATATATGTATATGCCCAGGAAATATCGAGCCTCACATAGGTTACGTAAAGGAGAACGAAAAGAAATGAGAACGGTTAGCGGCAACTATGTAGTATCTGTTGACGCTAACAATAACGATTGTTTGAGCTGAAAACTTGTTCACAGATAGATTTAGTTATTGTTAGCGTGTTCTCAAAATTTTAGTTCGTTCGTCATATATTGGATTAGTAAAAAATATTCATACCTACTAAAAAAATTAAGATATGTCTTGTGTTTTTGGAAAATTATTATCTTAAGTAAGAAATTCTCAGTATATTTTACTCATAAATAAGTTTATATATAGTTAAAATTTTTAGTTCTGTGCATGCTCAAGCATTTTATTAGTATATAACATCTTACAGACGGAAATTTCAATTAAATGTCTGTAACTTTCATATGGCATGTCTCTACTTTCGATTATAATTCACACTCAGATGCACTCGTAGTGAGAAACAGAAGAATGACTAATATGACTTAATGATATACAAAGTATCCGTAGTGTTGTTTGGGAGTATGTTTTCTTCATCGTTTAAAGTCAATAGCTTTTCTCTTTCCTGTCTTTCTCTATTTTACTAAATCAACAACTAAATAAATAGAAACGAACTTACAGTTTTCTCCACATGATATGGAATATTGTTTTGATAACAATCAAATAATTTCAAGTCGAGATTGAATAGAGTGACAAATGAACATATCTTAATAAATTTATAATCATATGCCACTATAATATCAGAAGAAGATTTGAGTTTTTTGTTGATGTTATTATCATTATTGCAGTTCTTTAGTAGGTATAACTTTATTCAGCGTCAATTTGTATAGCATCCTCAATGATGACATTATCAAATATTTTTCTTTGAATTAAAAAGTAAAAATATCATTGATAGTTTCTGTTATATCTTTCATAATCCAATTGTTAAACGAAATTCACAGAAAAATTCTGTTAGAATTTCATAGAAGTCGCGGATGAAGAAACAATAAGGTTCTATTTGCAAATTCTTGATATATGACTTATTTATCATCTTTTTTTCTATAAATTTGATCCAGTCACTTCATGGCAATAGTATTCATTGTTCGATTTATTTTGAATATCCTAAAATGAAACATGTTTGAAAACAAGCATACCAAAAGATGAAAGCCTGAAATAGAAACAAACTGTATTTACAATTATAAGATAAAATTCATTATCAATACAAGTGGATATCGTACTCGTCAAATCGTATGTCTGTTTATGTTTTACATGTCGAAATATGTATCAATAGGAGAAACAAAATATTGATAGTTGATTGTTGTCGTCACAGTATGGATATCTGTGTGAGATTTTTAAAACTATCTGCTCATTCTTAGTCATTTCTGATTGTGATAGAGCGTACAATGACTCAGGCTGAGTTTTTTCAAGTACATCAAACATGGGAAAAAAGTAGATATGTGATCGAGAAAAAGTCTTCAAGAGAATTTCAGCATTTTTTTTTTGAATTTCACGGGAGACTTAAGCAAAGATTCATAGGTGTTAAACGTATATCTCATTGAAAATCATATAAATATAGATACGAAGATAAAAAACTAAACTAGCCTGTTTTTCATAATGCTCGAGCTTCGAAATAGTTGGAGTAAAAGTTATAGCCTGATCGATAACATTCGTAATCTTGCCTATATTCGTTTCCGCTGGACACGTAATTCCTTATTCTAGGTGTTCTATTTATAGTGAAAGTTTCATCATATCAGATACTCTATCCTCATGGAGTAAATAATACTCTTTGCAACTTTCTACAAGGTTAGATCAATATTTGGATATCAAATAGTTTTCCAAAAATAAACTCAAATTTCTAGAAAAGTAAGAAATTTTCGGCGAAAGTCACTCGATTATGACATAATGCACAATAGTAAGAGTAAAGAGAAAAATAACATATAAAAGATGGATCAACTGATTATTAGAGGTGCAGAAGGCTTAGTATATTTTTCTATGATTTTGAAGCTGTTGATTGTAATCATATGCTTTTTTTCTATCTATGATCTGATATCTGAGTGAATACTCTATACATAACTTTGCTGAAAACCAATACAATGCATCTAATATGTTCGAGACCTAAAAACGATTTCAAAACCTAACTGATATTCTATAGTCTTTTTTCCTGAAAATAGTCCAGTTATATGCATGAAAAAAAAGTTTCGAGAAAATTTTCATTTACCATTTTACAGAACAAATTATAAATTGTTTTGATGCTACATTGTTACCGAGAAGCCCAAAACAAAAGCAAATGACAGCGCACATGTTTAGAAAATTCCAACTAAATGTGAAAGTAAAAAATACACAAGGTGAAAGAGAACAGCGTGCAATCGTAAAACAAACCTTATGCAGTAAGTTGGAAACAAGAACAGGTATCTACGCCGCTTGACTTTCGCCGAAAACATTTGAAGTGAAGAATAACGCAAATGAAACATTGAAAGCTTCTTTCGAGAGTTTGTTTTCCTATGTTTTGACTGATAAAGCGAAGCATTTGAAAAAGAGAAAAAGGATTTCGACTACGTAGTTTAATAAACTCCGTAAGTTAAAAAACCAGAACATTTGCATAAATTTCCAAGCAATAAAAACAGCGATTTGAATTCTGGTTTCGGTGAAACTCGTTAATTGTATGTAGAATTCTAGTATTATTATTCTAAAAACACTTACGTATTTCTTAACTATGTGTTATTTTTATTCAAACATTTACTAACATGAAAGCTTTTTACAATATAAATATTAACTTAAGAATCGTGAGAGTTTTCAAATTTCACATAATTTACATCAATTATTAAAACAGATGAGTAAACAAATATTTTTACTTTTTTTGAATCGAGTAGGAAATCAATGTTTAAGAAACATATAGTTGAATTTGTTTACGTGAAAAGCAATAAACTTTTGATTCATGATAATATCCCCACACCCACATGATACCCATAGCAACACATACAGCCACACTCCAAATAATCATTTAATAATACAAACAGTATTTCAGATATTAATGATCGTTCAACATTTTCATATGATCAAAGTATTTATATAAAGAAAATCCCTAGATTTTTAATTCCTTATTCTCATGCTATTCAAAAAGAGTGAAAAAAAGGATCTATTTCAATTCTCAGCTATCTCTCTATTGTTGCATGATTATTTTCAGCGTGAGCTTCACCCAGTACTTAAATTCATCATCTTTTTCTTCCGAAGATGAAAGAGACTTACGATTAGAAAAGAAATATGTATATATATATATATATATCTGTATACTGACAACGTAGGAAGTATAGAAACTAGTGAATAATTACGTCATATGTTTTGTTTTACTTCCTTTCTCCAACTAAATACCTATGTGAATAGTGAAAGATATTATTCATAAAAGTATGCAATGAGACATATGGTTTCACTTGTTGTTTTCATTATCGTTAGCTAGATAATTATTTTCCCCATATGAAATCCGGAAGTATTTCTAGATGATGATTGTTTACAATATATAAAATTATTCAATTTTCACATGCATCATTATTGTCTCGATAAAAGTGATCCCTTTGACGTCACTTCCTTGTTGGTAAAAATGTAGTCATCATGACGGAATGGAAATCTACCATACGGTGTGTGTGTGCGATAAAAGGAAAAAACATTTACACAATATTGTTACTCATTCGTTTGTCTCTTATGATTATTATCAGTTTTTTTCTGAATTTCTCAATGTATCAAAATGACAAAATATGCTTAACAATTCATTTATTTTATCTTTAAAATAGGAAGAGCACGTTGAAATTTCAGAACCAGAGCAACTAAGAGAAGTTAAATTTGTCAGTTTCGCTTGATCAGCATATATTTGGCATTGAGAACATATGATATATTTATTGATTTATTTCCAGTGTATTAGTAGAAACAATTGCAGAATTTATGCCGCACGTTTTAAGTTGTTTTCTCACACTTCTCAATCACATATGTCGTTCAGCTCAGTTACAGTGATGAAATTACAAAGTCTTCCATTGCATAGAAAATTAAAATATATAACCGTATTTGCATAAATAATAATGACCTTGAATCAATTTTAATTGCATCAACGCTTCCGATGTATTGAAAACCCAAATCATAAGAAAGGGATCATACATATCACAACCAAAGAATATCCTGCTACATCATTAATAGAAAATCTAAAAGAATCTGACTTTGTTTGTTCATTTCTTTTCTCAATACATATATTTTCAACTCATTTATTTACTGCAATCAGTTGGATCAGGATAAATCCCCATATGTTGATTACAGTATGTCAATGGCGAGATTTTCTTCGCTGGTACTCATAAGATAAATCTAGAGAGGTCTTCTTCTTCGGAGAAGAAACCAGAACTAACTAGTACAACCATAATCTGCTCTTCATTTTCATAATAAAATTCATTTGTCTCTGAAAAGAATACAAATATATGGGTGTGGATGTTTCTATGAGTGTCATCGCCTAATCTACAACCACACTCACATCTCACACCCAGTGATGTACGAAACGTGGTGATAGAAGGGGTAAGTTGGAGGTAATTCACTTTTTCTCTTGTTGCTGGCTATTCTCACTAAAACCAAGTTTTGGAGGTGAATATCGACTCTGAGAAAAACATCTTTTTTTCTAAACTGATATGGCGTGAAATACTCTACCGATTGTAATATTTTGTTTTCATTTTAGACAAAATCTCTTGGCAAAAAAATGAAAAACACTGAAAAGCACTTAAACCTAGTTTTACATGAAAAGCAGAATCAATTATGAAAAATTTATATAGACAGACAGAGTCTCGTTCCATAATATATCCTGTAGCCGGCCTCTTGTACTATCTATATCACTAGTTGAATCAGATCCATACCTCTTAATATGAAAAAGAAATGTTAAAGGGATCACAAAAACCAATTTCGCTTAAAATTTTGTCCTTCACTGCATGTAGTCTTCAGAAAATTGTTTGAACTATCCTAGCCTATTCACAGACCGTAAGAGCCGGCACCTTCATGTAGCATTAATTTTACTTTAGTCGCGAATACTTACACACAGAAAGATGAATTATGTCAAAGCAAAAGAACTCGAAAAACCAAACAATTTTAAAATTATAACCTTGAGTGCAAGCTCGTATTGTGAGACTGTAACATTTCTTTTTCATATTAAGAGGTATGGATCTGATTCAACTAGTGATATAGATAGTACAAGAGGCCTGCTACAGGATATCTTATGCAAGGAGACTCTGAAGCTCTCTATAAANACTGAGGCATATTGTTGATTACAATTTTCGCATATTGGATTTGGATGATGTTGATCGAGATGTTCCTTTAGAAAAAAAAAGGAATCAAATATTTAGAAAATAACATGAATAGAAAAAATGTTACTTGATAATCTTTAAGAAAACCAATCCAATGACAAAAAGAACATTCGATTGGTAGTGATTGCATAGCGTTTTTGAAACCTCGATCTATCATTACCTAAAAAATTAACATTTAATTTCAGCTGAAATAAAAATGAGTATTTCACTTGGCTTCGAAATGTCTCTGTTGAACATTGTAGACATATCATGCTCATTCTTAAAATAATAATAGAGAATATTCAATAAAATAAATAATACAACTTACTCAGGTTGCCGCTGCAAACAAGCTTGACATATTCGATGACCACAACAATTTAGTTGCATTGGATCTTTCAATATAAACGAACAAACAGAACAAATAAACTTTGTGTCAAGAACACGCTTATTTCTTGCGTCAAAACCAACCATCCCTTTGCAATTCTAATACATAAATGTAGAGCAGTAGAAAAACATAATAGTTGACAAACTTCTTTTAAGTCAATTGTTTGAATCTGGCTTGTTTTCTTGTATTTCACGTTTACTTGCACCTGCAGTATAAAATAGTAGACACAATAAGTGAATCATAAATTTTTTATATAAAGTATGAGATAGAAAAGGGAAGTTACTCATATGAACCAGTTTCGTTATAACTTTTTCTGTCAAGAAATGAAAAAAAGTGACTCTGTAGAAATCGATAGCAGAAATTTCGATTGCTCAGTGCAGAAGATCTTTAATCGCACTTTTTACAAAACTGTTCTTGAAAAAGATACCTATCGTTGACTAACAACCAATGGATTACCATTTTCTTCGTAGTATAAGAGCAACTTTCCAGCAGAGTAGTGCTGAACGAACCATTAAGTACTCAGAATCCTCTTCTTTAAAGCTCAAAGTATTTTTCAAACAATCTTAATCATCTCATACAATGTAATTAACTTGGCATTGGGGCTTTGGGGATAGTCCTGAAAAATCCCACTTAGTACCTATATTATGAAAAGATTGAGACAGAGAAGCAATCTTTTTGCCAGGTCCTAGTTTTACAAAAAATGTTTCGAAACTGATTTCGCAGACGTGTAGCTGTTGCTATTTTGTTCTATTCAAAATAAATGACTGATAGCAGTTAGTCAATATACGCGAAAATAAATTTGAAGGTGGAGTGACTCATACTAATGCTTCTAGCTCGTCTTAACAAAATTATTCTGTTCTGTTTCTTGAGAAACTATTCGTCAACAAAACTATATTATTTTATTTTGTATAGTTGAGAAACAATATGGCTCCACTAGTCTTTGAGAAGAAACCAAAAATGAAATTGTTTTCAGTGGTAAAATAGCTGATAGTTTAACTTTTTTGAAAAAAATACTGTACGCAGATAGTTTTACGGGTCAAGAGAAACACTTTCAGGCATAAAAATTTGATTGGTTATAAATTGACGAATCAAGTGAGTTTATGATAATATACACCAATCACTACTGTTTCTAGCTTGTTCTGATCGAAAGTGATACGGCTTTTCCAGAGATATTTGATGTCAATTATTGCTCTATGCTTGTAATCCAAAAGAGGCTAGACCTGACTAACTAGTGACAATAACTCCATTGACGATATCTAAAGATAGACACAAAATGATCTAATACCATACTCTCAGTGTTTATGAAGTTCCACAGTTAGTCTTCTGATGTAACGAAAGAGCTGAAAATTCGGAGACATTGAAATACAAATGTTAGATTTATACGAACCTATACACTTTAGTATCACCATTGAACTCTAGCACAGTTGAGTATCTTTGTGCAGTGGTAATTGTTGTTGGCTGCAAGTTGATTGACTGCAATGAGGTTTCTCTTGAAAGGATAGAAAAGATTGCATTGATTTATTCTACAGAAGAAAATGATGAAGGAATTTAGCAGGAGAAAAAATATGATAATTATATAAAAATAAAGAAAAAAATTATTTTTGAATTCTCGGTCGACCAACTGAATATATTTTGTTAAGCATAAAACGATGCGAAGTATTCATATCCTTAATGGCATCAGAGAAACTGAGAGAACTCAGTTATATTACGAATATTTTGAGGTTTCCGATGAGAATTCTGAAGGAAATCATTTTTCTGATAATAGAGCTCAAAGATACATAAAAGTTGAAAAAAGAATTGTTTCTAAGTTCAGACATTGTGAACAAGGTAGATCTGAGTAAGATATAAAGATTCCATAAGAACAAGTGCTCTTCAGCATATCCAACAGAGTCTTAGCCATTTGAATGGAATTTTAGCCCAAAGGAAGATATCAATAAAAAAAATTGGATAA
>CAJNSZ010001591.1:0-24256 GCA_905329745.1 Rotaria sp. Silwood2
TTGAGACTTGACGTACATACCTTACTAAAGAACGATATAAAATAGCAAGAGCAATATCTGATAAAATATATATGATTGCGCCTGTATACAGTAAAAGATCCAATCTTGATAATGAAATAAAACATAAATTGTCGATCGTCAGTTTCACCATGTTACCTGTTAGAAAAATAGGCAGAGTTAAAGTAAAATCAAATATCCATTGAACAAGAACGATGCCTATTTTTCGAGTTTGATTATCAAGAAACTTGATTCTTCGAATCGTTAAATATTTTTCTAGTGCTTGTAAAATAAATGAATGATGAACCCAAGCAATGCCACAATAATGAATATAGGCACGTAATGAACAAAGAGAATCAACTTTTGGTACTGATTGTTGATCAAATGTTAGCATGTAGACAGCAATCGCTAGATGGTCAGACGAAAGTATGAGAATGGCTAGAACAGTATTACAAACTAATAGAGTATGAAAGTTAAAACATAGCTTTCTATAAATAATAACCATCGTCAGAGAACCAAAGGCTAGTAGACAAGTGAAACAACAAACCATTATATATATTCGATCGATGATTGAAGGAAAGTCCATCTTGTTAGAGACTCAAACTTTGACAGCTTTATCAAGTTCGAATCAAATAAATTCAACCATGTTCAACCGACGATGCTTCTTTGGAGTCAATGTATTGTCTGGATGGATAGAATCAGGAAAAAAAGATGAAAATTTATAACAATTGTGTACTTTGTTTTTGGATCTATAGAAACAAATGAGTAGTAGTTGCTGTTGTTAGAAAAAAATAAAAAAGAAGGAGAATGCTCTTCTTGCAAGAGAATGATTCGCTCTTGGTAGAAAAAATTATGCTACACTTTGCGCTTTACAAATGAATGATTCATTTATTTCATTTCAAATCAAAGATAATACATCGTCTCATTATGAATATAGTTGATATGAAACAATATGAAGAAAAAATAAAAGGAACCTTAATGACAACATAAAATACAACAAGAATATGTTAAAATATCTTTTTTCAGTTGCCGCCTTTCTTAGATTTCTTCTATTTTTGTCTTTGACGATGTTCAGGAAATAGGGTTCAAAGCATTGATGCTTTATTTGCCTTTATGTCAGAGTCTTCTTACAACAACATTGATTTATTCGAAGTCTTGGAGTAAACTTCTCAGTTTATGTAATTGGAGAGATGTTGAATACAGTTTTTGCACTTCATTTAAGTCAAGATTGAATTAATCGATCTAGATATGTATGATTCTTCTCTGGGCTGTGTTCACTATGCACTTTGACTGTCAAATATGCATCTAATTACATGATTCGTATGGTCTGTTTCGTTGCCGTAATTTATTTCTCTCCAATTTCCATGCAAACGAGTAAACGCTAAAAATAGTGTTTCAACACATTCAAATAAAAAATTGGAGAAAAAAACGCATTATACCTCATTCATATGATGAATTAAAAAGTTTAAGTGGTTAAAATGAGTTTCTTCTTATATAAGGGATGAATTGAAGCGTTTTAATGCATTTATATGTAGGAATCCAAATAAAAAAACAAATAATCGTTAAAACTGTTCATGTCAACTCGCTCGCTTAGCTGTGGCGCACCAATAGTGACATAACACGAGTCACCAGCGCACCTCCATAGCGCATCCTTGTGACGATGCGCCTAATCTAACTTCTAATTGCCTCATTAATTGAGTTAATCCTCTTGTTTTTTTTTCTACTTATTTATATGAGGTTCGTTTAGGTTCATCTCAATCTTTTCTGAGAATGCCAAACAAGATTAAGTTAAAGGTACGAAGAATTTCATATAAATAAATAGAAAGAACAAGAGAATTTTTAGAAGAAAATGAATCCAATTAAATTAATATTGTAACGACAAACTGGATCGAGTAGCTTGTGCCACTCTTGGCAATGATGTTTATTAGCTACTTTACATATCCAGAGTGTAACAACTTCATACATAACACACATATATATAGGAGAGAGATAGAAGAGAGACAGGAGAGATATATATTAGAACAACGGCAAGAGAACAGACAGAGAAGGAAGGAGAATCATCGAACCGTGTCATCAATATCGGCACACCCTCCCACTCAGATCAGACGCGCTCCTGACCGTCTTTACAAGATCAAAAAAAAACACACTTAAATGAAACAGTGGTAAATAGCGAAGAGAAACAATAACNTGATTGTATACGTGTATACTATAATTTCTATCTGTTTAAGACATAACTCATCTTTTTCACATTGTTTTTTTTCATTCGGTGCTCAATTATCTTATTTTTTGGTGCTCATTTCACAGGTAATAAATTTGGTGCTCGTTTGTCTTATTTTTCGGTGCTCTTTTCACACTTAACTAATTTGGTGCTCAATTGTCTTTTTTTTGGTGCTCAAAACACTCCCCACCCATTGATGTTTCTATTGTTAATATGATTGTTGATTAAAGATTCTGTTACATATGTGAGATTTATTCAGAAAAAATCTTGTTATAGATGAATATGAATTTTGTTTTTGTTTTTTAAAAAAAGACAAACAAAGTCTTGATGAAATTAATCATCAAAGAAAAAAGAGAAACATGATAATTTTCTTTAGTGCATAGTTCTATTATAGGTAATAATAATTAAATCCAAAGAGAAAATCTTGAGATTTGAATATCATTTCGACTATTTGGAAACCGTTTTTGAACCATTTTGTGATAAGGTTTGACTTTTTTAGGATCAATTTGGCCATAAATATCAAGATAAACAAGTTGTTTTAATTGCTCGAATAATTGACAAAGATCTTGTTCAAACACAATAACATGTTCATCTAAATAACAATAATTTTATTCTTCTAGAAATAAATATATTTCAATTCCATACTGATAGATTTAGGTGTACGTAGAGTTTGTCTCCATTGTCTCAAACACCTTGTATACGACATTCCAGATTGAAAGCTCGGTCGAACTTAAAGAAATAAAAAAAAAGTCAAAAAAGAATATATATTAAAGAAACATTTCTAAATTGAAAAAAAGATTTTTCGTTTTCTTTTTTCAAATAAAAAATTAGTAATCAGAACGTGTTTTACTCATCTTTATTGTAAAATCATTCAAAAGAAATAATCTTATTTAATAAAAGTTTTTAAATGAAATAAAAGTCATTTGATATATTTTCATAATTACTTTGACTAGGATTTCAATTCGTTTTTTCAATAAGTTCAAACAGTCCAAAAAGAAAAAAAGTTTTATGAACATTAGATTATACTTTTCACACATTATAGCTATACATTCTTGTACAACTCATTGATGTCGTTCGACGAGAATAATCAATAGAAATTTAATCTTAAATTTTGCTGCTTCTTGAGCACTCAAAATCAAATAATCTATTAATTCTTTTGTTACTAAATTACTGCTTATAAATAGTAATTTAGTAACAAAAGAATTAATAGATGGAACATCAATAGAAAGAAAGAAATACGTGTTTGAAGCGAAGAAATAAATAAAACAGAGCTTTTCTGTAATAATTATAGATCTTTGAAGACGAGTTTATAATGATGAAGAAACAGTAAACTTCGATTCTAAAGTCTTATGAAGTCTTCTAAAACTTTTGGAATAAGTTTAGTTCACGAAGAATTCTCTACAAAATTGAATGATTCGGATACTGTTTAAGGTATTTTAAAACAGGATATCATAAAGAAAATTTCGTATAAAGTTACCTTAGAGCTCTCTGAGTCAATATTCTTTATGATATTTATCACTGTAACTGCTTGTTTTCAGTGATCTTATTTTAACAGAAATCTTGTGAACTTTTATTGCTTTGTCAATATGCCGCAAAAAAATTTTAAGCTCATGTCAACTCAAAAATGTCCTATCGTTAGTTGACAATTCAATGCTTTCTTAATGACATTGTTTATTTCTGTAGAGAAGTGTTCTATTAATTTAGTATCAATTGTATGATGAATTTTAATTAATTTTATTTGTTTTTATCTCTCAAAACAGTTTATCAACTGATAATCGATCAACTTCGTTTATCGATAACTGAAAAGCTGTTTGTTCATATTATGAGTTTAGATTTATATTTTATATGGTTTCTAAGTTTTCTCAAAGTCTGCTGAAGTCCAAAGAAATTAAGTCGAATGAATCTCCATATAGTCTCGATAGTTTCATGAAGCGTTTAGAAGTCTTCCGAAATCTAATAAAAAGACCTGAGCAATAAAACATCAATTTTTCTTCACTCTGAAAACATTATAAAATGAAAATATCTTAATAGTATTCAGTTGAAAACTAAACTTACTTGATGTCCAAGGAAAATCATCTGGTCTCCAAAGACGTAATGTTTGTAAATACGGCATATAAGTATTCAGAATAGGTACAAGAAATTTGCCAATCTGAATTGAATGATCATTACCAATATTACAACTTGAAATACTAAATTCAGCATATCGAACAGTATTTAATGCATTTTTTCTCAAGTGGTGAAAACCCTGAAAATGATATGAAATAATTATTTTATTGTATTAAATAAAATTTCTTTTTCAATAAACTTTATTTTATTCAATTTATTGTTATTTTTATTGTTTTAAATAAATATACATTTAACTTAGAGTTTAGTAAATCGATTTGTAAAATAAAATCGAATTCGATTTATATTTTCTAATCATCTCATAAGTCGTTAGATTTATTTCTTATTCGATATTATTATAAGATCAGAGAAAAAAAATGTAATTGAAAAAATAATATCTTAAAATATCTTATGATAACAATTTAATATAAAGAGAATCTTAGAACACAAATATTTGTGCGTATTTAGTTGATAGTTGAAAAATTCTAACAAACAAAATAATAAGATTTTTAAAATATTTAATGATGACTTTATCAGTTATATATTTGAAAAGTTCAAATTAAATCAATACTTACATATTGAATAGCAAATAAAAGCCATTCAAATTTTTGAACAAAAAGATATTTAAGTTGAACAGGCATTGAAATAAGACAAGCAAGTATTTCGGCACTTGGTCTATCTGGATACCTAAATGTCATAGGAGCTAGAAAAATAAATCTTTTTTAAAATTCTTATTTATAGTAAGAAAATATAATTTTAAACAGCAATATAAAGAAGGATTGATAGTTCTGCAATGAAGAAAAAAGTACGACTTCATTTATAATTTCAACAGTACTTTCCGTGATCAATTACCGTTACTAGGTAGCAGTAATTGACCATGTTCATCTGTAATTCACTCGTAGCTGAAAATAAAATATCAATTTCTTTTATGGTTATATTTCACAATAATATATTTTAGTAATATGCAATTTAAATGGAGTAATTAAATACACAACAAATTATATTATCTTATATTTTCTATCCGCTTTATCTTGTCATTTTCTCTTCTTCTTGTGTAGATCGTGATAGACATCTTACCAACATCATCTCTTTTCTATCTGCATAAATGGCAATATATATGTCAGCGTTCAATCTCGGATTCAGTCCAACCTCAGATTCGTCTAGGCGAATCTCAGATCTGAGAATGGACAAGTCGAATGTCGGATAAGGAAAGAAACTTTCGTTAAAAGTTCCTGTGATCCTTAAATAGGTTCGTTTACAATATAAACAATTGAATTATGTCTTATATTTTAATTCCACAAAATATTCTACTAACAAAACTATTTTATATTAATAAAATAATACATTATCTAAGAAATATTTGAGTAAATTGAAAATAAGAATTAACATATATTAGAAAATGTCTTACGCTATTTGAATCAGAGATAAAACTTTTACCAGTCATCAACAATCTAGACCGATTCTATCTTTAATTTGAATACTTTCGGCTGAAATTAGTTTTGTTTTAAAGAAATATTATGTTATCTTCTAGAATGAAGACATTCACTTTTATTATTTCTTATGGAACAATAGTTTGTTTCTTTTAATTAGTCAGCTTTTTCTCTTATGAGTTTGAGCAATTGAAGAGTATAAGATCTATACAATTGCCATGATTATCAAATAAAAAGAAAGATTTGACTAGATTTTTTTATCACTTTCGAAAAGAAAAAAATAATTTTTACATACCAATACGACGACGACAAAAATATCCAAATCTAAGTTTTGTAACATTTCGAAGTGGAATAGTATTTAGATTTCGTTGTCTCATGTCGTATGGTTTTGGCAACCATTGCAGAATCTCTGATTGATGGTGAAGACGTTCTATAGAAAAACAAATTTATTCATTTTAAATCAAAAATATTTAGCTGTGTTTCTATGATACTTTACTAAAAAAAAACAAATGTCGATTGAATCAAAACAAACTCTGTTTAATTACTTTGTTGAATTGAATAAAATAACCCGACATAAAAAAATATCAATGTTCTTTGAAGACATTTACTAGAATCGTGTAATCGAGTAGATTACATGTCAGATTGATATAGTCCAAACATGGATTAAAGTACAAAGTCATCGTTTCGAATCAGATTCAAAAAGAATGTTATACTTGCTATTTGGATGAAACTATGATGTTTCTATTTCTGGAAAAAGTTATTTTTAGATTTTGATATTCAAGCTAGATTTATCATTGTCGAAAACCGTCAAAACTAATAATATAACCCTTTTTTCTGGTATATACAGTTTGAAAAAGTATGTTATTTTTGAGGAAAAATTCAATGTATTTGTCGTTGAATATATCAATGGAATTTCCATTAAATTATCCGTGTTTGTAGAGCTTTTAATTCTAAGCATTTTGATAAAAAGAAATTTTCAAAAAGGTTTTGCTTTGATGGAGATAGACTCTGATCATTATAAGCTTTGAAGAAAAGTAGCAGTTACAATTTGTCAAAATTACGTAAAAATATCAATTTTCAGAGTTTTGGTTTTTCGCTGCCTATAGTATTTTGAGTGTGTTTCCATCAAAACAAAAGCTTTTTGAAAATTTCTTTTTATCAAAATGTTTAGAATGAAAAGTTCTACAAACACGGATAATGTTATCATTCTGCAATGTGATACATGGAATTATTTCTAAAAAATGGCATAGATCTCCAAACTTTATGTAACAGAAAAAAAAGCTTTTGATTATCACCTCTGACAGTTTTCGACAATGATACATTTAACTAGAAGATTAGATACTTTATTTGAATTTCCCAAAACTTATTCGAGTTTTCTTTATATTTTTGAATGTCAGATTTTCCCAGTTTCCTATTGGCCTAATACAGGTAATGGAAACATAAAGAAGTTGACTCAACTAAAATAATCCCTGATAAGAAAGTTCTAACAATCACAACAACTATAATATAACACTCTCTACGTGTGATCCACAAAGTTTGTAAAACATCAATATCTCTAAAATTCAATACTCGTTGAGTTGATGCAGATATTAAAGAAGTCAATTCTTAAAACGGATCTGATCCTCTCATATCTTTCAGTTCAAATCTTAACTCTGACATTCGTACCAGCCACATGTGAAATAAATATCGCTCATTTTTCATTCCAATCGAAAGAATTCATCAAAGATCACAAATATCGAATGTTTTTTATTCATGCACAATAATTTCACACTTCGTTTACACTTTTCCATTATTCCAGACTATTACTTTATCCATTGACCAATAAATATTAAAATCTACCTAGAACGACCAAACATTTTTATTATCTTCATCATGCTTCCATGATATAAGCCTACTATCCATGAACAAAACTACAAAAACAATCTAGCGCAAACTTCCAAATATTCTATCAGAAAATACCTTTCTCACAACTTTAAGTAGACGTACACATACCCTCAATGCTCTCAGTAAAGATTGAATTTATATTTCAATAACTCAAATTTCTACACCCTTATTCAGGCAAACAAGTAAATTACAATTCATTTCCACGAGCTCCACTCGCACTCTCCCTGGCTTGATGACTTCTGAATGTGCGTAGAGCCCTATACGGTACGATATTTTTGTAACCTGTTCTCTAAAAGTTTTGGTAATTTAGCTCTACCATACCCTGAAGAATTTTCACCTTAACCTGTCCTGTACTACCTTGTACCTTTTTTGTCATAATCTGTAACCTGCCTTGCTTTGTAATTAAAGAAATTTTCTTCCATAGTTTAATCTAAGATTTTTTTCTATGAATTCAGTTGCCATGTTACCACTATCGACGAAGAGTAACTAGAAATAAATCGGATACAGCAGAACTTATCGATGTGGAACCCATTCGAAGTCAGTATATATGTATTTAGGACACAACAAGGCCTGAAAAAACTGTTTTTGCTCGAAAAACACTTCTCGATTTGGTAGTATCTCTATTACAGACCAGACAGGAAGAGCTTTAGTTCGGCTTCTATATAGATTAATCGATGATTTTGCTTGTCTGTGAAGATCTTGAATTATAGCTATTTTCGGTGTTCAATCGGTCAATGCATTAACCGCCGATCCATTATTTTGTTGGTTCTGAGATAAATCTATGCTTTTTGGAATCTTCTAAACATGTTGCCGATACCATTTCTATCGCAGGTTAACAGGTTCTGACCTCCGTAACCTGCAACTTAACCTGTAAAAAGACTTATAACCTGGCTCTGCGACTCTCGTAACCTGCTTTGACAGGGCACTGTAGGGTAGAGGCCTAGTCTCGTGGTACTTTTATCTGGCGAAATGCTCTCTAAGTATGTAAAGACGTGTGCCAAGACCTGGTGACACCCTTAGCTGTCGAAATAGCCTCTGAATGTGTATAAGAGCGTGTATCACGACCTCGCCACTCCCTTTTCTGGCCAGAGGCGTTCTGAATGTGCAAACGAGAATGTAAAATTTCGTAACGCCTTAGCCCATGTGTCTCCAATATTTCTATTACCTTGTGTATCTCCATTACCTTTAAGAAAAAATCATGAGTATAGAATGTATGGTTGTTTCGGCAATTCATTTGAATTTTCTGAAAACTCAAGAAAGGCATTATATGAACTAGATTATCAAAATTAAAAATCTTTTTCCGAATTATGGTAGAAAGCTCGTAGATTCGCCCATTTATTACTCAAGTTAATAGTTAAATAGAAAAATAAAAGTGATAGTATAGTTTCTTCAAATCTTAACAATCGAATATATGTCGGAAAAAAATTATATAAACAGGAATATATTTCTAATGATGATGAACTTTTTGTAGAAGTAATCAAATGTATGACAAATAAAGTTATCTATCTCAATAAATGAATATTTATTGTTAGAAAAAATATTGAGGTACATATACACAATTATAACATTATTCTGTCATTACCTCTTAACTCTACCGTCATTACCTCCTTACAATTGATTATTCTAGAGAGAAAAGATTAATATAGATGATTAAAAAGATTGTGACAAGCTTAATATCGGCACATGAATAATTCTTCATTTTCCTACGATCAGATAGACAAACTGTTTCAAAATTAATCAATAAAACGTCTCTTCGAAGGAACAACTAATCGTGAAAAATGAAGAATAAACAAACAAGAATTTAGATTTATTTGGAATTGGCATATTTTTTAGATCATGACAATGCAACTAAATTTTCTAGCACTTGATTCATTCTGTTTTTCTATGTTGTTTCAAGTTATCTCTTTTTTTATAATTATATTCAACGAAATTAAACTGGACATTTTTTTGCATGACATGAAATGAAATACAAGTTTATCAAGTGTCGAGCTCAGTTGGTATTAAACTATTGAAAAAACTATCGCGTCTGATTTGGACTAGAAAAAGTTCTATTTATGAAGAATTCTTCTGTCCGCTGAGATATCTTTTCATCCAAAAATAATAAAAAACCTAATGTATGAAGAAATGAATGAATGTTTTGAAAAAAAAAATTAGGTGAACGTAAATAACAAGAAACGATATTTATATTGTCATGTTTAGTTACTTTAACTATAATCAATGAAAGTGAACTTTTATAAATGCACAATTTCGAGCTATATCAACTGATTAGATCTTCGAGTAGAATAACATTAAGAATGAATGAAAGTATGTAATTATTATTCATTGAACTTGATCACTTATTTATTTTTTCATTGATCATTAAGTTTGCGAAGATCAGTGAGAAATATATTGGAAAAAATATTTACCTATATTAATTCTCATAGAAGAAACATTAGGACATAATTCATTAAATTGTTTCAGAAATAAAGAAAATGATGGATGAATATCCTGACTATGTGTGACATCAGACCAATCATATATACATTGACGATTACTTAATAAACAAGAAAATAATTTCCTAACAAAATTTTTCATAATTAAAGAAAAAAATCTCTTACAATAAGACAATAGAATTTTGAAATTTCTTAAGATTAGAAGAGAATATATGTTGATATGTGGTCTTTTCATCATAAAAACATTGAACATTTGTCCATTGATGATCAATAAAAAAAGAATTTATTTTAAAAGAATTAACTATTTTAGAAATATTATTTAATGGCGATTGACGTTCTGCATAAATATAAAAATAAAAATATTTTAAATTAATTATTTGATCAGGTAAACAATATTGACGAATAAAATTTGCATCAATAACAGATTCGAACATTAATTGATCTGTTTTCCATATACGTATACTATGTAAATAAATCTCTAGTTTTGTAATGTGATTTAAATTATTCAGAAGCCATTTTAAATAAGTAAATTCAAAATCAGTATGAACACAACTTTTCAATGTAAAGCTTTCCAATCTTGGTACCTATTTTACAAATAATTAATGACAATTTTAAAACTTCAACTTTATTCAACAAGTAAAATAAGAAGGCAATTGTTGAAAATGATCTATTTATATTACTACTTTATTCTCTTCTTTTATTCAATAACTCATCTATTAAATAAATAAACAAAATATTCTTCTTTACTCTAGTCGAACAATTTTCAATAATTATCCCAATTGGATATCTCTAATGTCAAACGAAATCATCGAAACGCATCACTTTATTTATGCAATGCTTTTCTCTTAGAGATCACTTAAAAAGCTCCATTTTGTTAATCTAACATTCGATTTACCCTTACTTATATCGAAATTGACTATCTGATTAATCAGTCGAATTGACATACAAACGTTCTTTTTTTATTTTTCTTTTGTTTACATTTTTTTTTAATTCTCAATTTAGCGTAACTAGAAATTCACTAAGAAAGAACCCGAGTTTTTTATCATTGGCAAAAAATTGATAAATTTATAGAACAATCACTTCTTAACAAAATCCAAAAAAAAAGTCGATTTTTATTATGAAAAGATAATTCTAATGATAAACTTGTTAATGCAGATCTTAAAAAACTCAAATATCTCGTTCATCTTTATGAAAACTAACATAAAAAAAACCTATTTCTAACAGACAATCGTTCAACGAAGGAAAAGCACAATTTTACTTTTACTTCATCGATGTCATAATTATCCTTTATTGAACTTCATAGATCTTTCAACAGTACCAGGCACTTTATATATGAATTGGATGAAATATTACTTTATTTTTTGCCTTTCAACAGATGCAAATCTATCAGGATCGATTAGAATCTAAATAAACTAATTAACAAATTGAAAAATATGACGCAAGAATTTCTTCTCATATCGTCTTCTACTTGAGTATGTACGAGTTGTAGAAAAGTTACCAACAATTGACTTTTTTCTCCTACAAGAAACTCGAATATTATAGGCAGTCTTCTATCAAAAATTGTTTACTTTTTTAGGCTCAAATTTAAATAATAGATACATAAGGATTCCAGGATCTATCGGAATCTAAGAGGATCCAAAAATATTCATTTCAATCCACTATGAGTTCTGAAATCTCAATTAGCTTATTTCTTTCTTACATTGATAATAAAAACGTGCTAGAAAATATATCATTTAACTAAAATTACATCATGTTCTTTACTTGATTGTCCGTTGATCAGAGGATTCGATGTTTTTCTTTATCTTTCTCTGTTTATCAATATAATGAATTATTAGAGAATGAATTTTATCGTCTTTTGACGATTAATTGATGAAATGTGCAAAAATCTGTTCAAACTTCTACTCTTTTCGTACTGGCATCATTTAACAATCATGTACTTTTCATATTACTCGTTTATGATGTCACCAAAGAGAATCTACGCTTTCCTTACAAAACTACTTAATTTAATAACAAACTCGTTGTCTCGATTAGAGTAACATTATTCATAGTACAACCCTTGGCACATTGTTTAAATGCAAAAACAAGCTTAATATGAACTAACATTTACGTATGAGATAAAAGTTAACTAAACAGTTTTACAAAGAACAAACAAGTAGAATAATCTAATATAGATCTTACTTTATTAAACCAATTTTCATTTGATAGTTGCGGTATTTGAATATTTGAATCAAGACGATACTTATCAATTAATGAATTGCGAAAATAAACCGATAGTTGTTCGAGATTGGGCACATATTCAATGATATGTTCAAGAAAACAAGCATAATCGAGATGAATAAACAAACAACGTAGAGCTATACAGTAAGATTGAGATTCATTAGAAATTTTGTTTGCTAAAAGATAATCATGTGAATTTAAACTTTGATGAATTTCATAAGACAAATTGGCTATATTGAGTTGAAGAGAAGTTAATTGACATTGATTAGAAAATATTTGACATAACATTTGTTTAAACATACTTTTTATATTTTCTATTTAATCATAAAAGAAGAAAAAAAAACAAAAGTCATTCGTATCATTTGAACATTTCAAATGTAATCTTTTTATTCACTTAATAGGAATAGATTGCCAACGATACTGTTTTCTATTTGTAAATGCTACCAAAACACAAAAATAGAAAAATAATAAAACAAATCTGTTTCTCCTTTGTATTAATCATAAAGCAGATAATTCTTTATAGAAATATACAAATAGATATTATAATTAGCAAAGAAATTAATGATTAATATGTGCGACATAAGAGTATGAGGTCGTAGGGCCATCCATCTATATGCATAATATTGGGTGTCTGTATGTCTGTTACCGGATGATAAGTTAAACGTCTGAGGTCATATGTCAAAGGAGAAAACAGCCGTGCAGTATGCACGGGGCTTCGCTAGTAATGGATATTTACTAGCAAAAGAGAAAATTTATATAGATAAGTGAACGAAGTCTTTGAATATGTTTGTATAGCTATTAGTGTCAAAATAACAGAAATCGGATAATATATTCTAGCAAACTGAAATAATTATAAAAATAGTAAAATATCTTTTGTAAAATATGAACTAGAAGGGATGTTGAAGTATAGGGTTAAAAATTTGAACCCAACCTTCTCCTTCCACAGACCCTGATAGACATCTTAGCAACGTTCTCCTCCCATCAAGATCATGTCAGACATCATAGCAACGCTCTATTATAGACTGGGACAAACATAATCTCAAAAGTGAAACTTATTGAATATTTTATAAATTACTAAAAGGGAAACTCAGGAGCATATATGCAAACTAACAACTTTTAGGAAAATATTGATTTATTATGAACTGATAATTGGAAGAGAGTATCGAATTTATACTCAAGTGACTAAAATTGATTTGCTATACATGCTTTTCTATTAGTAACAGTTATTTCGTGTGTCACATAGTAATTCCTACAGAAATTGTTCAAACAGCTTTTTCGTAATTATTGAAATTTATTTTTAAACAAGATCAAAATAATTATTATTCAACATATAAATCATTTTAAGTAATCTATTATCTTTTTATAAACCCAACTAGATCTACCAATGACATTTTAGAATAAGCGACCTTTGACGATGATCGATTTTGCTTTCTTCATAAAGATAGTTGATATCATCAAAACAATTGCTCAACATATGTTTTTCATATAATTATGCATTCAATAAGCACCTGATAATTGATATTTTGTGCAAGTTACTGCTTTTAAGACAATGATGCGCAACTCCAATATGACAAACACCAGCTGTCGGAATGGGTCACACTACTGCTTTCGGATCTCATCTTGACTGAAACATTACTGATAATTAGCGACTCATTCTCATCTTTACGTCTCCATTGTAGAGAGACTTTTATTTCCAAACAATAAAATCGTATCTTTCTCATAAAAGGTATGTTAAATGAATTGTTAATTACCTCGATCAGAAAGGATTGATGAAAATTTGCGTCCATAACCAAATGTTTCGTATATATCTTCATCAAATGTTAATGTAAGTTGATTTAATTGATATTGAATAAGAAAAGATAATGTTTGAATTAATGATTGAGATAATAAACATCGACTTATATAAAGTGATTTAAGATTAGGAAAACAACAAATTGATTTATCATTATGAGGAAAAATATCTTGATAAATTAAATTCAAATAAATTGAATTTAGCCCATCAAAATGAATATATTTAATAGAAGAACAAAGAGAAAAGGAATTAAATATTAATGGTAATAGTATTTTAGAAAACTTTTTATAAGATAAACCTGGTTTATTGAAAATAATTCCATTTTTATTTATTTCAAATATTGAACAAATAAGATTATTAATACGTTTATTTAATGACCAGAATGATATTAAGACTTCATCCCATGAAAAATATGAAAATAAATTTAAAAATAATTCNAATCTTCACTAAGAAGGGTTTGGATGTGAGTGTGTAGATTCTGATGAGACAAGATTCACACTCCCACCCACATCGTTTCAGCATATTCTTTGCATTGAGAAAACAGAACATTTATGGGAAAATATGCACTATGGCGTGTAGGATTCTTTTTTATTCGATTTTAAATATCTTCGTTTTGTCAACAATATAAGAAAGTACACAGCTTGTGAGAAAAAAATGTATTTTTAAAAGATCTGAAAAATCGATTAAAGTAGAAAAACTAAAATATACATCCACCGCAGAAAAGAGTTTTCTTGCATAAATTTTCTTCCTTACATGTCATAAAACGATACCAAATGAGAATTTTTCTTCATTTTTCTGTTTGCTTTCGTCATGCATCACGATAAGAGTCTCTATAATACAATTGTGAATCATTTTTCATGTTACTATTAAACAAAAATTTAAAGCAGCGAAATGAACAACACAATCATTTTCTTATAATTCCCAGCATAGTATCTATCTAATTAGAAGAGTCTTTTCTTTTCGATTGACTAGTGCACTGTTCTACGCCAATCATTTGCATCTATGCAACTCTAAGCAATACCAACTTATATTCACAGGAGTGGAAAATAAAAGTGAAGAGAATGGAGAAAGTTGGAAAAAACATACTAAACCCCCTCCCGTAATAGAAGCCCCTCTCATATTAGAAGCCCCCTCCTTATTAGAAGCCTCCTCTCGAAGGATCTGTATAAATGACGTATTAGAAGCCCCCTTATTTTTACAAATTTTTTAAAAAATTTTATTGGTATTTTCACCGCAAAACTGCCGAAATTCAAGATCTTAAGATAAAAATTTGTTTAATTTTCTTATATGCCAGCGTAATAATCTCAAAACCTCCTGGAAAGTTGTTTGAAAACTCTAAAAAACCCTAATAACCCTTGAAATTCTTTGGAATCTTTTTTACATCTAAAACTATTGAAAAAATTTCGGAATTAATAGAAGTCCCCGGGGGCTTCTATTATGGGGAGGGGTTTAGTTGATCTCATTTCGAAAGTTCCAATATGTACCTCAAATTATAAGAACGATAAATTATTAATTATTTATTGAATACTCATATCAAAATAAGAACAAATTTCTTTTTATCTTCCACACATTCAAAATAAATCATGTTGCATTGTTATTTGAAAATAAAATCCGTATGACATTGCATTTATTCTTCTTTTTTTTCCGAATTCACTTAGTCAATTTGAAATATTCATTTACCGATTAAAACAAAAATCAAATATGATCTTCAAGGTTTAAAAATCGATGTTCAATGAATAATCATATTGATGAGTCATCTACAATAACGAAAACATTTCGTTTTAGTTCAGGTCAACTTTTAACATTGAATGAATATCAAATTGAAAAAATTCCATAGTTGACTGCATTAGTTTCTGCTGGATCTACAGTAGTTTTGATTCAATCAAAATCGCTTAAGAATATTATTTACGGCGTGGGTGTGAGTGTCTGTTTATGGTCACTTCATCCACACCCTTCAGAGGATCATCGTGATACTTTTAAAAAAGAAAGCGTTGAAATAAATTATAATTCTTTAGAATGAAGGACACATACATTTTCGAATTAGAAACATAATAATTATTATGTTGTGTTACCATTTCTTGTTTCATTCAACAAGAAATA
This sequence comes from Rotaria sp. Silwood2, assembly GCA_905329745.1. NCBI lineage: Eukaryota > Metazoa > Rotifera > Eurotatoria > Philodinida > Philodinidae > Rotaria > Rotaria sp. Silwood2. The sequence goes on from CAJNSZ010001591.1 coordinate 16,174, forward strand.
ACAAGTAGCAGTACATACTGGAGCTTCGATAATTCAAATAAATTCTTCAGAATCATTGGTACTGCAATTCTTTTTCACGAAGTTCCATGGAGATCAGATTTGTTTTAGAGTTAGTCTCGAAATTTCAAGGATTCGACTTCTCGTGTGTATTAAATCACAAGTTACCTCTTATTTTCTCAGTGACACTGAAAACTAATATCTTGGATTGAAAATAATCAACATTTAATCGAATGTGTCAATGATATCAATGTAAAGAGTTGAAGAAAAGTTTGATAGACTTCAAACTGATTTGATGCACTAATAAAGAACTTCACATGTCAAGAATTGCCATGCAGAAAAAAAAACTATAAGATCAATGAAATTTTTGAATTAATATGAGAATTCTTGTAATAGATGCTCACCTTGACACTCTCTTGGATCTTACTAAAAAACAAATGAAGATTTTTTATCTATATCAATTTCACAAGATTCCCAAAGATAACAATGAAGTACTTATATTCGAGACTTTTTTCCATTGTAATATCAATGTGCCTCAAGATAACCTTACTCTTTTCTTCTCTTCTCTGGACTGACTATAGGATTTCGTGCTTTTAAGTTTGTATATGACAAATTGCTGCATAGTTCTACCCTTTGAATGCTTGCAAAAATCAATCGTGATATATCCTGGTGTTTTCTGGTACATCACATTTTCATATCTGTAAATGCGGCACTCAAATTCTTCTTACTTGTACCCGAAATATAAGTTTTATCGAGAGTGTCTGTTCTTACAGAAATCTTTATATAATACAATCAGTGACACTTTCCTTTGTCATTTTCGAACATAAAATCTAAATTCAAGAACCGTCAGATTCAAATTTGAAGTATTTTTAATTGAAAAAAATGAAATACAACTTTGCTTATAAAAATTACAATAAAACTAGCATCTCGAGGCTTTACTGTCAAATAGTTATCATTTATAGAGCTTATTAAAGATAATTATTACTTTGAATAAGATGAACTTGAACTCATTATCTATTTATCATCATAACATGGAAGAAAACATCAAATGGAGAGAATCTAATTAAAATGCAAAAACATTTATACGTATATTGAAGTCAAAAATACAGAAAATGGCCTGAGCGTAGATCTTGCAAGAGAAGATCAACATCCACAACGCATCAACATATTTTTATTTGTATATTAATCAAACATCATCTCTACACTGATTCTCTACTTGATAATGACATATTTTTTAATGTCTTATTTGAATATGCATATATAAGTTTTATTGATTAATGTGATTAAGTAATGAACGTTATAATTTCATAAAGAAAAACAATTGCTTTTACAAATAATTAATTTTATATATACCCAATGGCAATTTCTCGCCCAATGCCTTTTTTGATGAGATTAGTAAATTCAGCTAAATTCAGCTTATAATCACGATTTTGATTTACTTTTTGAATAATATCAAGAAGCATGTGTGGACTTGCACCAGTCACAATAATAGGAATAAAAGCAGCAATTTCACTAATATCAACTGTACCTGTATTATTCCTATCTAAGAGATAAAATGCACCAGGTATATCAGCAGCTGCATATGCACCCATCATGAGTGGTCTTAATACTTTGATAAATTTATCAAATGGCAATGTTGGTTTTGAGATTTTAGCTGCTAATTCTTCATAAGCTTGACGTGATACCTTTGCACCATAAACACGTTCTTCATCGTTACCGTTACATTCTTGGTATTGATATTTAGCTTCAACGATTTGAAAAGAACGGTTTCGGCGAAGAATTTCCTCAACTTGAAATTCATATCGTTGTGTTGCCATTATCAAATAAAATACTAAACGAATAAGAGTTCACTTAATTCGTTAATTGATGAAATCAAGTGATTGTAATGTGTATTTTTTTAAAATTTTAACAGAATAAAAAAGAATAGCAAATTTACCTATATATATATGTTTTTTATTAGCATAAAACTTATTGTATACTGTCTTCTGCCAGTAACTGACATTAGGTATGAAGAAAAAACAAAATAACAGCGAAAGAAGATTAATGGTAACATCAATCAATAGTGTAAATTTGGTGGATAGAAAAAAAACGTCACAAAAAAGAAATTCTGAAGAAAAAATACAGGAAATAGTATAAAATAGACCTAAAGTATATTCTTTGATCTACATGGTACAGACAATTTGTAAGGGTATCTACCTATCGTAATGTAATATGAACGATGTGAGTTCATATTGCAGAGTATCAATTTCGAATTTTCTTGTTCTTCTATCAAATTTATGCATACTAAATCAACATATGTTTTTCAAAATAACACCGTAAATTACACGAAGAAAATCATATTAATGTGCTGTTTTTTAGCTTTTTATGGAAGAAAATTTAAGAAAAAAAAACACTTTGTTGATGACTGAGGTGCTAAATCAATATTTGTTGTTTCTTAGCTCTTTATTTCACTTACCAATATACCGACTTATTATGTATTCTATTGAATCATTTTTGGTCATATTTTCTACCAGTGTATAAATTTATTATTGAGAAAAACAAAGAGACTAGAAGAGTTTTTTTTTCATACAAACATGATCTGAACTAGCAACACTATGCATTTAATCAAATTTTAAATTTCTTTCGAAAATATTAGAGACTTTTACTTAAGATTAGTATTTAAAAACTGCTGATAATTTTGTATCATAGTTTAAAAACGTACTCAAATAACGTATGATGCAAAATTAATGTCACAAATGTCGGTACCTGTTTCTCTTTGATAAAAGAATGGTGAGCGAAAACTTTTTATTACGAAACAATAGAGCTTTTTTTCCTCTTTCGAAACGTATGTGACTTATTTTGGTAGCATATTCATAAACGGAATGACGCAACAGAAAAGAGAAGTATACTTGAAAAGAGTCTATACTTTTCTACGAAAAGACCACATAAAATGTGGATCCTTATTTCTCTCCGATAAACAAATTCTGAAAAGAACATTTTTTTTTATCATTTGATAAAAAATTTTCTTTTCTTTCGAACAGTATATGATTTATATCTGTCACATATTGATAAATGAAGCGAGACGAGAAAAACAAGAAGCATTCACGCAATAAATTTGTAATTTTTATACGAACTTGTTGAAAACATTTTGCAGATGATAACTCATTATTATAAACTGTGGTTTTACAATATGTTTCTATCGATTTCATAGAAATCAAAGTAAGTATAATTTTACAAGATCTTTTTACTGGGTTCTCAAACAATCGAATTAATTATTGTCAAACAACATGTTTTTAACCATTTCATATAAAAATTGAAAATTTATTGCATGAGTGCTTCTTCTTTTTCTCGTCTCACTTTATTTATCAATTTGCAAAAAATATGAATCATATACTGTTCGGAAGAGAAAAAGATTTTCTATCAACTGATACGAAAATATTGTTTTCAGAACCTATTTATCGATGACATATAGGAATCCATATTTTGCATCGTTTTTCTGAATCTCTCGAAAAGTGTGGATTCATTTTAAGGGTGCTTCTCTTTTCTGTTGCGTCGTTTTGTTTATAAACGTGTTATAAAAATAAGTTATATACGTTTCGAAAGAGAAGAAATAGTTTTATTTGTTGGTAAAAAACGTTTTCGTTCAGCACATTTTTATCGAAGAGAAACAGAGCTCAACATTTGTGACATTACTTTTGCATCGTAGGTTACTTTGGTTTTACTCTGAAAGTATTTTTTTAACACGAATACAAAAGTATTTGAAAAAGTATTAACTTAAAGTAATGCAAATGTTGAGCCGGCATCCCTAGAAAATATGAATAAAAAAATGCTTTTTCTAAGAGAAGTGTGGGTGTAGGTATCCAAACATAAACCAACACCCACACCCTGTGTATGTGATATAGCAGTAAAATCAAAAGCAGATGTTAAGCAAATAGCATCATTCGAGTCAGATGATGTAGAAGTCATAATTTGATGGTTTGCTTCAGTGTGATAAAAGACGAAAGTAGTAAATACAAATGTAAATTTTCAATGATCAGTTTATATATTTTCTGATTCTATCATGTTTATTTAAGTGCAGATTGATTTTTAGCTCGCTCAATGAATGAGAAGAGGTTCTTCGTTATTGTTTAACTTCCAATAAAAACAGACTTCTTTCATTTCTGTTCTTCTTTAGTTTCAAAATTAGATTATTTAGACAAAATTAACATGTATATTTAAAGTTGGGTATTGAAAAAGCACACATCTTGTTCAGATGACAAATAATCTTTTTGTCTTAAGTTTAATTATAAATATTACAATATATGGTATCAATAATTGATTTTTAATAAAAGATCCATGTGTTTTGTTTTCATTTTACTGCTAATCAGCCAAAGAAATCCATTTCTTTTTCATAAGGTAATTATATCAATGGGTAGTTCTAAGTTTCTACAATTTTGATCATCCTAGTTGGAAAAATGCATAATAATCATATTTGTTTTTATATCAGTTCGAAAATGAGAACAAGGCAAAAAAAATTAAAATCATTTCTTATGTAGAAGTGACAAGAACTGAACTGAATTTTGCAAATTAGTGACAGCTTAACGAGACGAAGAGCAGAATAAGGACATAATTGATTAACAAATGCATTGCTTCTTACTATACACATTACTAAAACGAAATTAACGAAACCTCGGTAACAGAATTGAAGCTTTTTTCTTTTTAAAAATGTTTTTCGATGAATTGGTTCTCGTAAATGACAATGTTTCATTGAAAATAAAAATATTACAACTTTTGAGTATATCCATAGATTTTCTTAGGTAGCACTTCTTCAACAACAGTGATAATAAATAATTTGATTGATATATCCGGGTGTGGATGTGCTTGTAATAGAATGATTCAAAGCAGCATACAATGAGTTTCGACTACAGCTCACGTAGTCATCATCAAGTATGTTAGAAATCTAATACTACATCCATATAATATAGAAAATGCATAAGCAAACCTATATATTGAAAAAATTTATTATGGGTGTGGTGTGGATGTGGATATTCGTTCCATCTATAACCCCACCCCCACACTCTTCTGTACGGTTTTTTCTTTATTATCATTGCCACTGAGACTGACACAATTATCTACAAATATAAATCAGTATACTATGAAACTATTATTTGTCAAACCGAGCAAGCGTTCGTCGATTTATTGTGAATAGTTGACCGCAAGCAGACAAAATACTGAAGTAACAAAATGTGTAATCAGTTTTCTTTTTATGATGTGATTTGTTTATCATTAAATGAAAAGTTCGACAAGTGAGGGCATGAGTGGGTGTGGGTTAGCACAACGAACAATACCCATACCCTCACCCAAACACTACAACCACACCCACATCCAAATATCCATTGTACATTTTTGTAGATATTTTTTAAATGCTAGCAACTTGCAAGATGAGCAGACTGGTTTCTGTTCGGAACAAGCATGTCTACTATAATTGTATCAGTTATAAATCACAATAGAAAAGGATTCGTGACATACAATTACAGTTGCACTGTTCATCGATTTTAAATCATCTTTTAACCGAATGTCGCTGAAGGAACTCTAAGTTAAGCTTAAGTGTTTGAACTATGCTCCATACATCATCGCATTATTACGAAATTCTTTATTCGAGCGTTGAGCTTATATAGAAATCAAAGGATGTAAATTCAATTGCTTTTCGTTATTCAACAATGTACTTCAAGATTCATGAATAGGTTCAGTGTTGTTCATCGTCTTTCACTATCATATATCAGCTTCCATTTTAAACATTTGTTTGCGGATGATCTTGCCACAAGGATCTTTATTATTCCTGTATGACATGAAAACAATACTTGAGTTTCGAAAAAACCTTTCTAGACTGTTTTTTATCCGTAAATATAACCGACTAGTCATCTTATTTATTGAGAAGGTAACATCATTGAACAAGTTCTGAAATCAAAATGTCTTGGTGTTATTCTTGATATAAGAGCATCAAGTCAAAAGTTCATAAACGCATTGCAGTGTTTAAACAGTTATCGTTCAGTTGTATGATAGCCAAGGAAATCTACTATAAAGTATATTATGCATATATTCGTTCATGCTCTCAATCTATTTTGAGTATTTAGCCATTCTTATCTAATACTAAAAAAAGAACAACTGGAAGAATAAAATCGAAAAACATTTTACATTTTACATAGATGGCACGATTTTACAAATCATAAGATAACTAATTAACCTTCCAACTTATAAGTCAATAGGACTAATCACACGGATACATTTCACGAAAGGATAACCTACCGTTCTTCGTAATAATTCTTCGGTCATTGCTGATTTTATCCATCAAAGGCTATATCTGTTATTCTTAAATGAGTATTTCCTGAATTCTGCTCTGGAGAAAAGAAAAGCACAAAGTTGTAAGTCAAGGAAGAGTATCAAACAGTATATGAAATCTACTGTCATCTTGTAATCCATCCCTATTCGACCAAGTTTTACCTATCGTTATTAAAATTCTCACGAATGATGATTCGTAGAGAATTTAGTATGTATCGTTTTGTTTTTTTCTTTTCTACAAGCTATCTTTATCTAAAGTGTATTCTTTCATTCATTGTACTTCACATAATATTAAAATACTATTATTTGTTTGTTTTTGTAAGACTACAGAGATGATGTTCGTCTCAGTTTATCTTGCCACTCTTTTTATACTCATATAGCATATAATATGGGATTACATGAATAATGTGTGTGATGCGTCCTCATGGTTATTTACCATGGACAAACTTATCCCTTAGGACAATAACAGAAAAAAAACGTACATATGATACAGTGACAAAAATATACACATGTGAATAGAGAAAGGTAAACGACAAAAAAAAAGAAATATGAAACCATACAGGTCGGGTTGGAGAAAGGAAGTACTATATTTGAGGATGACGATAGTTGGAAAAAGATACGCACGTAAAAAAAAGTATAAAGCATGCTAAATAGGTGAGTATACATATCACTAAAAACAAATATCCTTATTATTATATGTATTAAGTATAACACAGGTAAAATTAAACTTAGACAGAGTTTGTTTTCAATTAGACACAAAAATTACGAAATAGTTTTCTTTTATTTGAAAATAAATTCTAATTTTCATTTGCATTAAAAAGACAGAATACATACCTGATTTTTTAGTAGATAGAGTATTCGTTTGCATTTATCCATACGGTAATGTATGCACCAAACACTTCGTTAGCATCGACATGAGAAAATGATTTTCGAAAATATTTTTGTGAACAAGTGAAGTAACATTTTGGATTTTTGGAATATCAAGTTCCAAGTGAAGTCAGCCATTATTCGACTACAGGGAATATATAAGCTCAAGCATCATTCATTTTGTGTGAACTGAAAAATGACTCTTCAAAACTTAACAACATAATATATTAATATTTTATATAGCATATATAAGACCCGCATTAAAGTCGAAGATAATTAAACATGGATAAAGAAATACAACTCAAAAATCATAAACTTAAAGGTTTTTTCTTCTGTTTTTTGGTTACAGCTTACTAAGACAAACTAAATTTCGATTGAGAACACTGATGAATTCTACAACTTCCTCGATTGAACTAGAGTTTAATTGAAGTTGAACATGACTCAATACACAGGTTTTTTATTCTTATCTTTTTCCGGTTTTTCTAATTTTTAAATCTTTTAAAAGCTCGGTTTAATTTTGCGCAGATATCAACTTTGCCTGATATGTATACAGATACCTTGTTGCTTTGCTGTGACACTTGTATTCAAGGGGGAAACGGCGGATTTTCTGGATTTTGAATCCCAATAAAAATCCAAAAATCCCATGATAATCCCAAAAATCCAATGTAATCCCAAAAATCTCATGTGAATTCCAGAATTGGGATTAAAATGATTAGGATTTTATGATTATTTTAAAGGGCAACTATACACGAGTAAGTGTAATCCCGTGACTATCTGACTTTTTCTTATAAAAATGGTGCACATTCAATCTCTTCGTGTTTTAAAATTTATAGTTCCATAAAGATACTGTAGTGAATAGTAGCACTATTCCTTGTAGAAATGTCATCTTATGTGAGATATGTGCTTAGGGTATTATTTATAA
>CAJNSZ010001592.1:0-24231 GCA_905329745.1 Rotaria sp. Silwood2
TAATCAGCCGGAAGTCAAAAAACGAGCTGGATAGTCAAGAAGATTCCAAACAGAAGTATAACCCCACCATTTGGCTGTGCCATGTTGCGGAGCTGCAGATGCACCTGCTGGTGTAAGAAGACAATCGATAGAACAATTGAAGGATGCTTCTCGCTCGTTCCATATCTGTGCATAATGACTACGATACTTTTCTCTGTCGGAAATCAATTCATTCAGTTCTATCCAGTCTCGTTTTTTGACTTCCGGCTGATTAAGGATCCAGTTGGTCAATGGTAGCGGTTGCTCATCTGCTTCTGTCATCAGATCTCACTCTGCTTGAGCTCCATTACAAAAATAGAGTGCACTAATTAAATCCCAACTTTTCTGATGATCGACTGGTTCCCAATCGATAACTCGAATTCCAGCTGTTTTCAATTGCTCAACAGTTTCATGAAGAGCTCGAATAATGGGTGGATGAGGCTGCACTACTCCATCATCCCACATGACAGCAACGGTTAAATTTGTCGAATCTAACGTAATTGTTCTCCAAGGAATGGGCACAAGAGATGGTTCTGTTCGCCATAGTTCGGTGTCAAGTATTATTTTCATGAATAAATTAATGTCTTCTCTCGCTCGAGCAAGTGGACCAATCGTACCAAGAATACTTTGACTTCTCGCCTGTGTTACCATCATACCTCGCAACGGTAATCGAAAAGTGGTTGGTTTCAATCCATAAACTCCATTAGTAGCAGCTGGAAAACGTATACTTCCACCAATATCGGTGCCTATTCCTATGGGACTACCTTTAAGAGCAAGGAGTGCACCTTCTCCACCTGAACTTCCTCCAGAACTTAATTGTCGATTAAATGGATTTGTAGTAGTACCGTATACAGGACTGCTACATTCCAAATGCATAAGACTTTGTGGTTGAGTAGTACGAACGTAGAAGACGGCACCTGCTTCATAGAGAATCTTCAAAATGAAAGCATCATCTTCAGCAATTCTATCAATCCATTTTATCCATCCTGAACTGAGCCGTCGTCCTCGCATCGGTACCATTTCCTTGACAGAGATTGGTAAACCATGAATCGGTCCTATGGGTCCTTCTCGTTTTTTAAATTCTTCATCCAAATATTTCGCTCGATCCACGGCTTCTTCGCCAAGAAATTCCGTGGCACAATTGGTTAGTTGATGAGCAATACCAGCTCGTTTAAGGTAAGCTTTAATAACTTGTTCAGCTGTTAATTCACCTTTAGCCAATAGATTCACAAGTTGAGAAGCTGTATATTTTTCAGTAATAGTAATTTCATCATCGGATAAAATGCCACATTTTTGTGGAACATCACTCACATCCAGAACAGATGCATCAGGAAGTGAATGTCGAAGTAAACTATCCTTGGGAATAGATGAATCTCGCAATTCACGTATTCGTTGAATAGATATAGACGCCATGACTATAAATGAGAATACCTTCAACAAGAGATATAAAAAAAACAAAAAAGCAAAACAATAAGCAATGAATTATGAAAAATATATATGAAATACATTGATGTAAATTATCTGTCCTTTTATTTCGACATATTCATATTATGAAATGTGCGTTTTTTTACAGTAAACATATAGATAGGATATGGCGTTTATTATAATAAAGAGAAACGAACAACACGAAGCTTCTAGTGATATGCATGAGCAAACAACAATAAAATCATACGTTTTTTACATACAATATTTTTGCATCATTCTAGAAGTAGAGATAATATTATTATTTTATTCGTATGATTTTTCATATTGGATCAATCTGACTAATATTTTATGTCAATTGTTAAGATTCTAGCAAAATCGAAATAGCGGGTATCGAGGTAACTATTACACAGCCACACTCGTCAAGTCGAGTACTATTAACAGCAACTATTTTGTAACTGCTAAACAACTATAGACAGAAGAATTGATAGACAGTAGATAAATTATATGATTTCTATTTGAGATACCAATATATTCATTAAAAACATAAAGAATTACTTTATGTAGAGACCATTTGTCATTAATTTTCTTAGATCGTTAACTTTTGTCTGTTTTCTTAAAGCAAAAAAAAGTCGACATCTTTTGTAGTCTTTATTTAGTAAAAGTACTTATCAAAAGTTGTTACTACAAGAAAATCTAACTATGAAAAATCAAAGACTATACACACTAGTCGAAATACGATGTTGTAATGCAATATAATGAATATAACATATTCAAATGATTAGTTAGTCCCATTGAAACCATGAATAATCATAACCAATACTAATTAGTGTGATATATAGGATTTAATAATAGATATTTGATTTAAAAGATAAATAAATTCAATTATTTTATCAAATATTCACACGTACCTTACTTTTTAAATTTATCTAATGTTAATTTTATTAAGATAGTTTTCATTATGATCCAAAAATAGTTTTATTTTAAAAGATGCAAAAACAAATTAGAAAAAGAAAAACAAACGACAAAATGATTAGCGTATTAATTTTTCAAATTGCTCAAAAATTAGTTGATGAATGTTAACATATTCTTAATTTCTCCGATTTTTATATTGAAATCTACACGAATTATTTCGCTATTATAAATTTAGGAAGTGAAACATTTTACATTACTTGAATCAATAGTTCAACTAATAGTTTCTGATATTGAACAATTTGTTAGATGATTAAAAAAAATCATGATCGAACTTGCAGACACAGAAGATGTTAATCACTATTCGTTTGGTCAAACATTTCATTTTTGCCTGGAACATGTTAATGAATGATCTGAGTATGATTTTCTCGACTAAACACTCACACAAAATCAATTGTTGAGAATATGATTTTATTTAAAAGGAACCATAATCAAACAAGTGAAGAAAAAAAATACGTTGAATTTTGTCAAAAATAAAATCGGAAATCGTCGATTTGTTATTTTATTTAAATTAGTATATCGCATAAAAGTTCCAGCAGTATTTTTGTTGTTTTTTTATCGAATTTCAGCGAGCGAAGATGACCATAGTTCGTTAGAAACAATTGAATGAATATTAAATTTATAGACAATATGAAATCACTAACAAAGTCTTTCAAGAACTTTTGTTTCGAAGACAGAAAACGAATTATTTGTACGAAACAAAAATAAAGATGTTTCAATATTGACATTGCTGATCTTGAGTTAAATGGAATTCATATATTATTTATTTTTTTATTTTTATTTTAAGTTTTTTTTTCGTTGAAATAGTTATGGTTTATTCGATTTATTAATCAAATGAGCTTTTTGCTTATATCAATATATTCAGTTTAAGTCCCGGCTATCTTCTATCTACGAAAGTTCTTTCTATCTATCAGGAAGTAAGCAACAATATGGCAGCTAATATATCAACACTTGCCATATATGTGAATTATCAGAAAGTATATGACAAAGTTTGGCATGCAGCACTCTTAGTTAAGCTGTATCGTTTGGGTATGCCTCTCGATTTACTTAAAATTGTTGCTTCGTAGCTAGAAGACAGACGAGTGTATGTATTTTTTGGAGAAAAGAGCTCTAATCTGTTTCATATTTTTTCGAGTCTCCCACAAGATAGTAGCCTAAGTTGCTATCTTGTTATCGTCTTTCATAGTGATCTAATCTCTTGTCTTGGAGTACATTCTGCACATGTTTTTGCGGATGACCTTAACGTTCTCATTCGGTCTCCGGTATCGAAAAACTTTGCGTCTATGATCGAGTATTTAGAAAGTGAAGGAACTAAAGTATACAATCAAATCTCAGCGTACTCAAGGAAATGAAAACAATCAATAAATGTTAGTAAAATAGTTGCACAAATTTTCTTCTCACAAGTAACAATACCGCAAATAAATATCTTAATGGATGGGCAAAAGATAGAAATCGTGAAATCATTTAAATATCTAGGATTTACTTACACCAGTAAGATGTCCTTAAAACCGAACATCAACAGATGTGTAGATAACGTTCAGAAGTCTTTTGAGAAACTATAATGGTTAAGAGCGGAAAAATCATTATCAATGACAGTGTTACGAATGTGTTTTTTTTGCCTATGCTTTTCCACATCTCGCTAGGCTTTTTCTTCTTTTTCCAATACTACCAAAAACTCATCAAGAAACTCTGAGACGCAAATTTCAAGTTGGGATGACGCTGGTGCATCGGTGTCATTTTGTATCGGAGCATAATTTATTTGCGGCAATAAACGAAGATCCCCTTGATTTGTATGTTAAAAAACATATAGAAAAAAGATTAAAGCAAATGCATAAATCTGATTTAGGGATATCTCTTTTTTTAATGATATATTTCACTGAAATGATTTCAAAAAACGTAAACGCGATAACCTTGGTCACTGTTTTCGGATAAAAAGAGTCAAAAATTTGAAAGATAGACATGAGACTATATTATTAAAATGAATCGATTTCGTAAACTAAACTCCTACGTTGGCAATTCATGTGCCTTTCTCTGCTCTTCTCCCTGCTTCACTCCATTTTTTTTCTTTTTCTCTTTTCTTATCTATTCTTCTTGTCTCTTTTTTTTTCATCTTTCGTTCTACTTTATTACTCCTTTTTTTTCAGTTTTTTCCTTCATTACTTACTTCCCATGTTATGAAAATCTTGCATGGTTAATATATCTTCAATTAGCTGTATTTGCTATACATGTGCTTTAGATACTTGTATGCTGTAATGCTAAAACTTAATTTCATCCCTATGCAAGCGCTTTCGAGCGAGCAATAAACAGCAATATCCAAAAAAAAAAATATTCAGTTCATGATAAATTATTTCATTTTGATAATTCCGAGCACGTTTCTAGTAGGGGTGTCCGGCTACCATTAGTGTTAAGAAAATACTAATGCTAATCGAACATCCCTAGTTTCTAGTGACTTTGAAGTAGAAGTAAAAGAAAGTATATCATTTATTAATGATCAAAGAAGTCTTTTTCATCGGTTAATTAGTCTTCAACGAATTCTAATTGAACATGCATCACTTGAACCAACTCTATGATGGATTAATAATGGTTTCTCGACAAAATTGTATAGTATACTTGCTCAACAATTAATTGATACATATAGAATGCTATATAGTATAGATAAAGGAGTAAGAAACTTGATTTAAAAATAATGATTTATTTGATTCCATGACAGTTAATTTCACGGTAATTTCTTTTCACTCGCTATCCCATAACCTAAACCTACCGATGAGTAATCGTCATCGAGAGACAGCATTCTTATTAATGATTTCTCTATTGTTTTATTTAGTTAATATGAATAAATGAATTTTCAAAAATCAATGAAGATTTTCAATAAAATGTTGCTGATGGAAATTTTGTTTCAAATATCCATAGAGAATATGCTGATTTAAATAAACAATTGATTAATTGTTTTCATATATGGATATCATATTTTACGTTATCTCAAACGAAATTCTATCAATTATTTCGTCAATATATTTTTTCACAAACAAAATTAACTGAAATGCTCTTAACAAGCATTAATGGACTCATGCAGTATGATTTTAATCGTATAAATCAAGGTGAATTATATCCAACATTTGTACCTTATGTTAATAATACTGAAGTAGATTCAATCTTTATTGCTTTTCAGGCTATGCATTATGCCATAGCTCAATTTACTCAATCTATGCTAACATTAGATTATACAGTTCATACTATTTTTGAATTACAAACAACACATTTTTATCGATAGTTTTAATTATGTTTATTTTTCTATTACACAACAAAAAAAACATATTTATTCATTGTAGTAATATATTAAAAAAAATATTTTCATTCTCTTTCAATACAATACTAGTAATTATAGTTTATGTAATCGAAATTTATTCTACAACTGCTGATACTAACTATATAGTTCATTTAGAATCAATAATGCATCGAACAATTGTTTTTTTTTTATTCATATGTATATAGTCACTCATAGTAGATTTTCAGCTCTTAGAAGTTTATGTAAAAATGATTTTTTTTAACAGTGTTCTATTCAAGGTTACACACGATTGGAAATAAAATCAGAAGTCATCGTATTTTCTATCATTTCTAGAAATGTTATGAAGAAATGCCGATTGTTTTTCTTCATTTTATTCAAGCTTATAACTTATTAAAGCGATGTTCATAATGCATGTTATTATAGAAATAAATAAAAAATATTCTGATCTTCATTTTTGAAACATCATTCAATGCCATATAATTTTTTACAAGTCATTTAATTTGAAATTCATGCCTAATTCAAAATTGAGTTTTTCGTATGAAAAGAACTTTCGTAATGTACTTATATATATATATATATACTATGTTTCTTACACATGATTCGCATTTTCTAGAAAATTCTGACAAAAATTATAAACAGTCATTCTTATTTTTTTTTCCAAAGAAACATGATATAAAAAGGCATATTTTAGTAGTCAAAGAGGTGATATAAAAATCTGTGATGAACAACAAATTTGTTCTATTGAAAACCATTTGTTAGCATACTGTGAATAGATCGACATACCCTTAATTACACTACCAGAATATCAATGGAAATATATACGACATTCAACTATTATCTGTTAATGTCATCAGCACAAAATATTAAATATCTCTTCACAGTTTATTGAAAAAACAAAACGCATTTCTTTACATTATTCAAAATGGTTAAAATGTAATTACAAATAAATCAAAAGATTCATCTCACATCATTATTTTTCTTCTTAATCGAACGATATTTGCTAGAATTCATTTTGATTTAGGACGACGATTTCGAAAAATAGATGCTTGTTTTTCCTGTTGCGCTTCAACTTCAGTTATGCAACATGTTTTTGTACCACATATTTTTTGATGAGGAGCACATACTACACGATGACCTTTGATTGGACAACAAACAGTACTTGATTGACATTTTTTAGACCATTTTTTGCATGAAGATGATAGAAAACCTCTGCAAGAGATCAATAACTCTCAATGAAAGAATATAGTTAATTTGTGTAGACTTACGATGTTATTGCAAACAAGAAAATAATTACTAATAACTCGAGAAGTAATTTCATCGTTTATGAATCTGCAATAAAAAAAATAGCGATTATTCTTTTCTTGTGTGTTGGTATTATATAGACGTAATAATTTGTTGCATTCTTCAACTTTGGCATATTTCGATTAGTCACAATGATTAAAGAGACTAATAGACAAAGATTCTTGCGTGCCAGTATATAGAAACGATAAGACAAGAATGAAAAATAAAATAACTGAGATTAAAGTATTCGAATATTAAGTTTCGTTATCGACTGAATTATCTCGGGAATAGAATAGAGTTGGGTGCCTTCTAAAAGAACAGAACAAACGTCGAAGCAAAAAATGCCATATTTCTGACAAGTAAATCATTCATAATTGATCGACAGATTTGAAAAATATTAAAAAACGTCCATCAAAAGTAAATATATATTGATCGAAATATTAGAAACAACAATTGAAAAATATGTCATGCGCTCTTATGGAAATAATCAATCAACTTTGTTAAAAAGAAACTCACTTTTCTGCTGTTTTTGTTTCATTGAAGTATATATTTCAATTTTAAAAAAATATAAAATCAAAACTGTGTTGCTTGAGTTAAACTTATCTGAATAGATTGTTGTGAGAAATTCAGAAATTCTGATTATCAATCAATTGATGTGTGTGGGTGTGAGTGTGCGGGTATGAACAAGAATGGTTTACTCACCCATACCCCAATTCGAGAAAAATAAAAAGACGGGTAAAAAGACCAGTCGAATTTCTAGTCATGACGGAGCGAGCGGTCTCGTCTTTTTTCCAAAACGGACTGGAATATGAAGATGTGGAGTGTAGGTGTGGCTGTGGGCAAAGAAAAGGCCTGTATCTACACTCAATAAAAACTGGACTAATGTGTCGCTCTTAAATATAATAGACAAAAATCTAAGACAACATGATCTAAATGTGTTAAGTTGTTGGCTAAAGGAAAATATTATATCTCAAGAATTAAACAATAAATATATAAATGTTTATATTATGTGTAGCAATACTTATCCAACGTTTATTGTTATTCTCTGTGGAAAAGAATATCCAAAATATGCGATAAATACAAACAAAGTAATAATGATTTGATCACCATGATGATTCAATTTTTAAACTTTGAACATCATACAGTTACGTGTGAATAATAAGAGTAAAAGCAAATATTTAAAATATGAGAATTTGATTGATAGTAATTTAGAAATAAGTCACTATAAAGTATTGAATATGAATAATAGAAATATATACTTGCAAAATTTGCGAACGTCTATGTCATGATCAGGTACATTATTTGACGATCATAATGAAATGTTGTCTTTGTGGGTGGGTATAAGTGTTGAAGAGGCTAAAAGAGACTCACAATTATACTCACTCCTACCCACACAGACACAAACAGAACCCACACCCTCAATGTTCGAAGCATATTTGTTGATCAAGATCTGAAAATCCATGAAAGTTGCATGATTCGGTATTTAACTTTGTTTTTTAACCTAATTAGATAAGATGCAGCCGTCAATTACAACTTTTAATACATTTTCTTCTACAGGTGAAGATTCAGTTATCAATAATAAGCTGGTAAATACGGGAGACCAGAAGGAAGCTGGCAATAATGAAAGGTTTTCTCCATATTTCATATCTCATTTATAAAATAAGCTCACGGTGTTAATTAACTGGTGGTTATCACCGTTACCTCTCGGCACATCTACGGACTTCGTCATTAGCTTTATCGTTGTATGTTTATTCACTTCAGTTGCATTCATCTATTTAAAATTCAGCAGTTACCCTTTGCGAAAATCCATGACAAATACGGAAAAAAACCTTGGAGTTCTAAAAACATTGAGTTTTTGCAATTTACTTTGGAAATGTTTAGTCGTCATTTAAAAAATTCGGTAATTGTCTTGCTCTTTAATCGATCATTGCTTTATACAAATCAATACCTCTTTCTTCACATCTTCTGAAAGCGAAAACCATAGATTTCTATCGTATTCAAAGACTAGTTGTCTGAAGTTATTTAAATACCTTTAATTTTAAAATAAAGGGTAGTTGATTTTGAAATTGAAGATCAACGAGCTGCCTTTTGAAGTCAACTCCGACATTTATATAAGTCAGAATAAATGTCAATGCTCAATGAGTCATCTTTTTATTAAATTGATGATCACACAACTAGCGTCAAAAGTTCATAAAGAAAGAAATAAAAAATTTCATATGTAGATTTTTTAATAAAACTTTCGTTTTATCGAAAATTCTATTTACAACTCAAATTTATCCCTATGCAAATATGAGTGTATGCTTTCTCATCCCAACAACATGAAACGCAAAACTAAGCGAAAAAAGGCAGAACGTATGTAAAACGAAATACATACGATGATAAGCACATGGATAAAAAAAACTGCTTAGGCGATGAAAAATACATGCTTCATTAATTCACGTAAACATACGTTAGTGGGAAAAACCAAGTAATATTGTCAATTATAAATACAGAGTAAAATCTGTTGCAAGCATACAAGACAAAATTTGTATACTCAACTATTATCTAGCATTTAAGTATATTTAATTTCCAATATTCTTTAACTAGTGATAAAATATTAAGTTGAAAGTCAAGAATGACTACAAACAAGAAAAAAAGCGACAGAGCATAGACATACGGTATTTTCATGACCAGAAAGTAGTTTTATGAGAGCTTGACTTGGTGATAATCAGATTGAACATTGACTTTTCTATGCTTACGTTTCACTGAGAGTACCAGTAATGGAAGGTATGATTTTCATTTTTGAAGAAGATACAATAGCAAGGAATTCAAGAAATTATAATACAATACTGCTCAATGATATAGACGCAGAAAAAGAACTTATTTGAATCTTGATATACTCTATCAAAATCAAAGATTTGAACATGACAACAATAAGTTCTTACTCACAGAATAGAGTAAGCGTCCTGTTTTTTCTTTATAAAAGACTGCCTTTTTTCATTACTGTATATGTATCGATTAAAGAGTACAGCGATGGAATGAATTTAATTGATTGATATGTTTGTCTTTCTCGAAAAAATCTCTCGAAAGTCAGCTCAGGTAAAAAGCAACTTTCATGAAGTAATCCTTTAAGAGGATCAAATCGAATCGATTTTGACTTTCCATCACTCCAGCTGTGCTTCTTTCATATAGAACATAAGCTTATATAAGTGAAAGAGGACTTGAAAGGAGAGGGCAATAAGAAGAAAGAAAATAGCGAATATAAGACAGAAAGATCAGGCAGCTATTATCTTTCATAAGGTTATAGTGTCTAACCCTCATAGTGACCGAAGATTCTCACATGATTGAACCAAATAGAAGATTACTATAGGTCATGCCCTTACTATTGGCACACTAAGAGCATGATCAAAATTGATAAGTCGACTGTTGTACAACAAAAGAAAAACTCATAATTGGTTATAACTTAGATTTTAAACAAAACAAAATAGAGTCTTTTCCAATGTAGAAAATGGTTCAAAAAAATCGATGAAAATCAGATTTCCCCCCTTTTTTTCTTATATGGAAATCATGTGTTCCAAATCTATCACTGACGAGCATCAGCACACATATACTATCTAGTCTTGTTCGAGCGAAAGGTCCATATATAACTACTTTAGTGTCGGTTATATATCAAATTATTATCAAAAATGCAGACTAGTTCTGGATGGAGCCTTTTTGAAAAAAAGACTAAACAGATTAATTCGACATGCTCCTCGTCAGAAAATAATTCAAAGTTAAAAAAAGGAAGACTGTGAAGGACGGTTTACATGACACGCTAGAGTGAGATCAACTGGACTAGTCCAAATGAGTCTAAATCTAAATAAATGATAAGACGGCAATTGGATCGTATCATCGAAAACTCAACTCCCACATCTCGGTAAACATTTATAGACATTATTTAATCGAATTTTATTCAGATATTGTTTTAATTTTTATATGGATAAAAGAAATGATTATAATATGAGTTTATGTATATAAGCGAAAATAAGACTATTTTTAAATTTGAAAATTATTTTTTATTAAGTTTTAGTAAAAATTAATGAATGCGAATAAATATCATGTGCAGAATAAATTAATCATTTTTTTTAAATTTGAAGGGAAAATAATGTATTTAAGCATCATGATTTTATTTTATTTTAAATTAAGCTAATCCATTTTACAGTTAGAACTGGAATAGGCCTGTGCCATCTTAATTAATTCTTAAATTAAACTAATCAGAGTGCATATTTAAAGTTAAATGAAATTCTGACACAACAAAAAAGTATTTGTATTGTTTTGGGGTTGGTGTGGATCTTTTCTTTATTAACAGTGACACACCCACTTCTCACATGTTCTCCACTAGTTTTGGTTGTCTAGAAAATGGATAAGTATTTCTCTGCTATTTGGACTGTTAAAGG
The DNA here is from genome assembly GCA_905329745.1 of Rotaria sp. Silwood2. Lineage (NCBI taxonomy): Eukaryota > Metazoa > Rotifera > Eurotatoria > Philodinida > Philodinidae > Rotaria > Rotaria sp. Silwood2. The sequence continues at coordinate 11,395 of CAJNSZ010001592.1, forward strand.
TGATGCCATTCTATTGGTGAGACATGATGTGGCAGCAGGATACTCGCCAAGTGCTGAATACAGATAGGTTTATTAATTCACCGAGAGATTGGCAAGTATTGATTGGTATAGAGCGTCAACGCATTAGTGAAGTAAAAAATACAATGCAAAGGAATGAAAAAGACTTACATTTTTTTGTTGCGTCAATTTGTCTTGCTCGACTGTTTCATAACCAATCTCGTTCGTGCCATAATTCAACAAGAGAAAGCATTAATCTGTCTACTATCGAGAGTAACGAAGTATATTTTGCAATAAAAAATATATCTAATCCAATTTTAAGAATTATTGCTTTAAGCATTGTTTTCGATATGAAAACACCGTTTGTTTTTGATGAAGAACAAAGGGATAAATTGTAATTAGAAATAATTAATCTGTTCGAATCCTTACTACCACATATCTCATTAACAATGTTAATTTTTTCATTTCTTCAATGTCATAAAATTTTTCAAGTTTTTCCAGCCAATTCTCAACACATAATTCATGTAATTGGTGAAAAGTTGAATGATATTTCGATTAATAAAAAAACTGAAGAACAAGAAGCGGCATTCATTGCTTTGCGAGTTCTCGATAATTCAGATCTTTCACATTATTTAGCAATATTTGTACAAAGAATCGAAAACTTATCTAATCTTCTTCACTTTAATTCTACAATATTCTTTGAATATTTTACTAATACAGAATCATTTAATTCCTCGCATACTATTATTCTATCATCTAGTATGTATCTAATTGAATTGGCGTTCGACGCTCAAATTCTAACAATGTATATGGATAATGATAAAAAGATTGAAATTTATCCTCTAAAAAGTTGAAAAACTGGTGGAAAGACTCATCGAATTATTCGGAAATAATGACTTTTGAAGTTGCAACGTGGATTACAGACTATTTACAACAGATATCAAACAAAATAGACTTGCAAAAGATTATTGAAAAGATGTATCGTTGTTCAATAATCGAAAGAAAAGCTCTTTCGATAATTGAAAAATGGCGTGACTATCGAATGGATAAAGATTTAAGATATTTTGCATATTATACTGCATTGACACTAGTTAAAGAAGGTTCAAATAGTCCTAATTTGATTGAGATCATCAAAAAAACACTGGTTATTAATACAAAGTTTCACTTGAAAAACATCATTACAGATCTTTTCTATGTACGACCTGTAAATCCAACGATTTTTCGTCAAGTCTTTGCTACTTTACAACAAAATATTCCTTATTCTTCACAAATTGATGTTGGAATTTATTCCAAAGAAATATTAGAATTAATTCTAAGTTTAGAACTCGAACAAATAACTTCGAATATTCATCATAAGAATATTACTAAACCATATTTATTAATGACTAACTATTGTTCAGAACATTTAGAAGTCTATCTTAGACAATATTTGCTTGAATTTATGCAAATAGAAAATACTTTACAGCATAATATTAAAGAAGAACATTTTGCTATTATTTTTAAATGGATAATCGAGATGTCGCTTAGTCTTTTCTATATAACGAAGTTCTCAATTGAATTCTACGAATAGATTTTTATATTTCTTTATAATCAGCAATATCCTCGAGTTCAGAAAGCAATTTTTAATGCTCTCAATTCAATATTTATTCGTGATTTTATACGAAAAGAATATATTATTATACAAGATAATACAATCATTCATTTGGAAAAGGTGATTTATACATGGAATAAATATTCTGAAGATGTTCTAAGTTTTTGTTTATTGACTTACGGTAATTGTATAATTAAGTTAAAAGAATTGAAAAGGAATCGAATCGTTTCAGAAGAAATACAAAATGTGCTTACTACTCTTTTCGAAACATCATCATCAGAGCTTATCTCTATGGCAGCTGCTTTTTGTTTAATTATTATTGATTATTCGAATATGACATTTAAAACAATATTGAATTGGTTCGAAAACAAACACAAAATAACGCTTAAACAAACATATAACATCCAATTATAATTAACTTTATACAAAAGATGGAATTTATCATCTGATCAAGATTTGGAAGTAATTGTTCAACTTATTGATATATTTATTGTTAATCTTTATAATTATTTATGTAACAAAGAAAACATTGATTATCTTACTGATTTTATGCCTAATTATGTTGATATAGCACTGCAATTTTGTGAAAGAAATTTGCATGTATCTCGTAGTGCTATAAAGAATTGTTCTTTTGGCGAAGAGAAATTTCGAAAAGAATACTTACTCTATTTCTATCAGACTAATAATCTAGCTGATCGTAAGATTTTAGTACAGTTGTATGCTGCATTTGATGGAATTACAAATGAACTTGTTGAAATGGACTGAATTTATTGAGATTGGCGGTGAAATTTTCGAATATGGTCATAGATTCGTTGAAAATGGTAAATGGATGGTAGTATCTTGAACACATTAAATATGTATCTGATAGAGATATTATTGAAAAAATATTTCAATGTTTAGATTCAATGTCGTATGATACTAAATCCCAAGATGTTTCATCTATTTTCAAATTACTCGTTCAGCTGCTTGAAAATAATGTTGTACCTTTGTCAGAAGTACATCAACATATTTCACCTATCATCAATAATCTGTCATGTAATAATGATAATGGGAAATCATGGCATGATGAGAAAGAAATTTTTGATCTTTTATTAAATCTTAGTTGTATTCGTAAAAAAATCTTTGCCAAATTGTAAGAAAAAACTGTTTACGAGTTAGTGATATTAATGAAAAATTTGAGCAAGAAATTCGATATTTAAGACGTAATTGAGCTCTTTATCTTAGAAGAAATTATTTGTTGAATATTTTTTGATCAATTTCGAATTGTTCTAAGTAAGAAAATTATACTATTTTTATGTATTGATTTATGGTTTCTTTGATTTCATAGTTGAAAGATTTTCTATTCATAATCAATCGAATTTTTGATTACTCAATATCATGACGATCTGTCATCATACATGTTTAGTTAGTGTATTATTTCTTGTGAATCCGTAGTGTTATTTTGTTTTCTGCCATTGTTGCCATGCGTTATTTTCTGTGATCCAGTTCTTTTTTGTATCTTCATTTCGCTTCCGTTTTGATTCATCGTTCGCTAAGAAAATAATCATTATCAGAATGTAACATTATGTTAGGAAGAGAGGATGGTTCAAGAAAAGTATATATTATGTGCGTTTTTTCCTTTTTGTTTGTTTGTCTGTTTGAAATAAAGACGTGAAATGTGAATGCGATGAGCAATGATAGAATATTAACAATGGTATACTGGTTAGTCTGCTGTATCACTAAGTAGTCGATCGATTAGTTTTGTGTATTTATATTAGTTACCTATGCTTGCTGACGAACAATTTGTTCCATCTCAAGCACATGTTGTCATTCAAATCGAAGAAAAAACTGCTCAGCATAAAGGCAGTTCTTGATTTCAATTTACACTAGTACATACATCACCTACTTATCAATTAGACATGTCGAGATCTATCACTAGCATGAAAGATCATCAATATAGAGAAGTTATTGACAGGATGGGTGTGGGGTGGGTGTGTGCGTGCGTGTTTTTTTCTATTTACAACCCATACCCACCCTAAACGATATTGTTGATTGAAAAATCATGTACACGTTGCAGTCATTTTACCACTCAGTGAAACAGAAACAAAAGAAAATTTATTAAAAATAAGAGAAATTAAAAAAAATTGAAAAAAGAATTATACTGTGTGTACTATTAGGATCTTAGGACTATCAGTTAAAGCAAAAATAAAAAAGAGAATTTATTGAAAAAAATAATTCACTACTGAGAATTAGTATTAAACATTGATCAAGAAGAAGATCAAAGGAAAGAAAAGATGAACGAAAAGAAGCTGGTAGTGACGTAAGTGCTGAACAATCGATAAACAATCTAAAAGAGGAAAAGAAATGAATGAATATGTGTTGACCACGACATAGCTGAAATCGTAGGTAATAAGCCAATTGTGAATATGTCACATTACACCATCACATCTACCTGAACGTATTCTGAATAAACCATTATAATTCGATCCAAAATCAGCAGAATTAGAAGCGTTTCATTTATCTGATATAATCTATATGATTGGAAATGTAAACTTGACACAAAGTGAGATTAATCTACTATCGAAAGGCTTGAAATTTATACTAAACAAACCATTTAATTTAAATGATCGTCTTCGTTCATGTTTACAAGAATTTTTATCATCTTCCACGTTATTGAATCAGATTAAAATCGACTAACTTCTTCTATCTATATTTTCAAATCAAAAACAGTTTAAAAAGAATAAATCTGAGGAAGAAGAAAAAGCCCTATTTTATCTACAGAAACGTACTGACATTGTTGTTCGTTCAGCTCATAATAGTTTTGGCATTGTTCTATTAGAATCTCATGTATATGAATCAAAAGTATTACAACAACTACAAGGTACACAGTTTTATGATGAATTAAATTATAGTTCTAAGGCACAAATATTCAAGCATATAAAATTTGAATTATATCAATTATTTAACAACAACAAAAATTTCATTTTATGTTCTAAAGCTATTATTACCGGTAAAACCGATCTGTGTAGCATTATATATTCTACCAAAATTACTTAAGATGAAAGGTTCAGATAGTCCTATTGTTTGAGTTGTTCAACATGTTACATCAAATATTTCAAAATATTTAGAACGTCATTTAACACCATTTACATCCCATCTTCATCAAATTGCAACAGATGAACATCGAATTGATAACTAATAACATCTTATTAAAAGATACAAAAAGTTTATTAATCGAGATTGAAAATGTAAACCATGAATTCCAAGATAAAAATTTACATATAAAAAAATGTAATAGTAATTACTGGTGATATAACACCATTCTATACAAACATCGATCAAGACGATGGAATATCTCACGGATGAAATTTATTTCTTCATATGCTTATATTACAAATTTTCCATTATCATTAAATATATTTTGTAAATTACTTGATTTAATATTGAAAAACAGTGTATTTATTTTCAAACAACAACAGTATCATCAGGTAAAATGTACAGCTATTGGTACCATCTTAGCACCTCCATATACCAATATGTGTTTTGTAAAGAAACTATAGTACTGAAACAATTCACTAAAAATTTTCATCACGTCTTCTTCGTTTCTTTCGATTTCTCGATGATATTTTCATTGTTCTTATTTTAAATGATATATTAATTATGAATGAATTACAAAATCTACTACAGGGTATTAATCCAAATTTGAAATATACATTTGAGACAAGTAAATCAAATATACATTATTAAGATGTGAAGAGTATGGATGGGATGGGGAAGGGCGTGGGATCTTGATGTGGTATTTGAATCCTCTCTCTAACTAAAACATCACCCACACCCACATCCACACCCCATCAAAAATGTTGGGAAATAATGTCGGAACACCAAACAACTTATCATATTTTATCAAAATCAATTCATCTTATCTGAAATAGGCGAACAGAATTAGTCTTGCAAATGAGTACTTATTGTATTCTGTTACTTAAAAGTCGATAAATTCGAAACTGATGAATGAAACAAAAACATCATGACAACGTCTATTGTTATGTATGTGCAAAAGATGCTCATCAGAAGTTGGATTGTATATAAGTTGGATAATCAAACAAAATTGAAAACATAAACTATCAACTGAAATAAGTGTGTTCACTTCCAATTGAGTAAACGAAAGAGGTCGATAACCAGTCGAATTGATTGGACCCTATTCGACTCAACTGGATAATTTTATTCGCTTTCGATCTGTGCAGTAGGCTACACTTTCTCATTCGTCATTATCAACATGATCACTCAAGCGGGACTGCACAACAAACGTCACCAATGCGCACATAAATACATGTGATAAAAAACGACGACTAACTCGCAAAAAGTAACACTATCGCGGTTTATTTTAACATGAACAGTAGAAATCAGCATATAGACCAAGAACAATTTCGTTCGTATCAGGAACTTCCTCGTGAGTCGATCTCAGAATTTTAAAGTAAGAAATGAACTGTATAGTGCAATTTTTTCTCAGCTCAAGTAGCAGTAATAGAAGCACGTGATAATAGATCTGCCAGACATCATCGCCATCATCATCGATCTCACCATCACCGTCGAAGCCAACAACCCGATGATGTAGCATCTGGGGCTGTGATGTCGACAAGTAATACGCGTTTTCAAAGCACTGGAGCTGCTATTGGCTGTGAATTATACCAACAACAGCAGCCAGGCAATGTAACGTTTTTACGCCAAGAATATATAGTACCGCCTCAAATGATGACGATGCCAACGTTAGAGCAGCCAGTTTATGTTCAATCAAGGTTTGCACTATTCATAGAATGAGTCAAAATAATTTTTTTTTCCTAGGTTGCCACATTCAATCCTAAAAGCGCGCGCCATCATGACGGGGAACGATATCCTTGCTGCTGGTGCTGCCAGCAAATGGAATTTTACTGGTGCTTCTGCAAGTGATGAAAAACAGGTCTGTTTTGTATCGAAAGAAAACGTTTAAAATCCATTCTTCAACAATAGCCCGTCTACGGACTAATCAATTTTGAACAAACACCGAAGGGTGTTCACATCACAGGCCGTATCGATGGTTTAGGACAAGGGACTTCACACGGGTTTCATATTCACGAGTTCGGTGATGTCAGTTCGGTAAGGATTAGTCCATTGCGCTGAGTTATATATGAAGAAAAATAAATTTATCTGATAGGGTTGCACAACTGCTGGTGCACATTTTAATCCGCTCAATCGTGTCCATGGTGGTCCAAATGACGTTGAAAGGTTTGCAGTTTACATTGACGTTCGAATAACCAAAATTTTGTTTTTCTTCTTCTCCCAGACATCTGGGTGATTTGGGAAATGTGACAGCAGATATTTATGGCGTAGTTTATCTCAACATACTCGATCCAATGATATCTCTTTACGGTGAACATTCAATTGTTGGGCGTGCTATTGTTATTCATGCGATGCCCGACGATTTGGGTCGTGGAGGGAATGAGGAATCGTTGAAGACGGGAAATGCGGGCGCAAGACTTGCTTGTGGTGTCATTGGATTTGCAAAACCATAAATGACATGAACAATAGATGAGCGATAGTTTTTTCCTAAAAGCCTTTCTAACTGAACATAATACATTGTTCCTCAATCAGTTCTATAAATAAATGATAATCAGGCTGCTCATTTCCTTGTCGAGTCTATCGTGAAATTTTGAAGGCATTGAGTTCTTATCAGCTTTATTAGAAGGGAAAGAGTTACTCCCATAACAAGCTGAATAGACGCTCTAACAGAAAAGTTAGACAAATTGTTCACATTTCAATCAGAGTTGTGACAGAGTTAAAATAGCTGACTATTGAAAAAAAAAATCAATAGCAAGAAAATGTGTATGTAGTCTTACTCAACGTTAGTACCACAATTATTCAGTTACTTGGAATCCAGTCATCAGTAGTCAACGAACGAAGAAAATCTAACCTCAGAATGTACTGATGAAACATGATGCGCGTTTATTTTATTCTTCTTACCAACAAGTAACTCTCCGTCGCTTCGACTCGCTGTAACCTCGACTGAATGATTGAGTTTTGTATATTCAGTTTTGTCTTTCATAAATAATCGATGAAAATATCAAACACAGACAGCTGTGTACCTTTCTAACAATTGAAGAAATATTCTTTTTTTCCAAAATACTTCAGAGTTAGCACTTCTTTTCGAATGAAATTTGTAAAGAAAGTCAAATCATTTGTGGACAAGCCTAATTCAAGTGATAGACCGCTCTAGTGGGATAAATATGACAAAACGATAATTTGATGAAATGGATTGCTTTGGATTTATAATATGGCTTATACATTGCCTAAGAATCTTTGTACTAATAGCTGTATATTTTCAACGATTACATTAACATACAAGCATAATTCATTGATTGATAGTAACGAACATGAAACGAATAGAAAAATATCTAATAAACATCATTTCATTAATGTGTAAAAAAGACGGAGTATTAAAACTTATAATAAAATCATAAAGGAAAATCCTACAAACTGAATACAATAGATGCTGAAAATGCGAGAGTAAATAAAAAAGAGTTATAAAACAAAAAAATTGCACAAGGACAACAAAAAAAGACTCACTAATGCATGTTAGGACAGGTAAAAGTATAAGTATGAATACTGGATAATGAAATTTTTTACACTAGAGAAAAAGATCAAAACCATTCGGAAAAACTCATTTTTGTCTCTGACTAGAGTTTATCAGGTCTTTCCATTTCGGCGAGTTGAGATTGATTCAGCTTGATTAGCAAAACCTTGTAATCGAAATGCCGTAAGATAACTAAATCAATTAAGCGTTTTACACGCGATAATGGTACATAAATTGCTGCAATGTCATCAGTTTCATTTGGTAGCCTCAGGTCAATGACGACTTTATTCAAACTTTGACCTTGACTCTTATGTGTCGTAATTAAATAAGCAGAAACAAGTGGTAATGCACGTCGTTTGATTGACAAGATTGCCGTTTGATTTAATTTTTGTTTCCTATCATTTGGAAGAATATCACCAATGTCAACGCGAAATATCTGCTCCATTAACAGTACGGGAACAAGTTTTGGGTGAAGTGCTTCAAGATTGCATCCGATCTTCGCTTTTGTAATTTCAATTAATGCATATACAGGCCGATGAACATATCGCGTGCCACTCGGAAATGCTTCCGATAGACTATTTGTTGACACAGAATCTGACTGGTACACAAGTTGTCGAAAGATTCCGTTAATGCCATTGATAAGACCCAGTTTAATAGCAATGTTTTGTGTTAAAATAACAGGCATTCCTGGTACAAATGGTAACAAACCTGGTAAATGCTTCGTCTTGCTATCAGACAATTCGAGGAGTTTTTTAAACGAATGTAGGATCTTCGACTGGTTTGCCTTTGCAGGTATCTTGAGCAATATATACCATTGGTGTATAGCATAGTTGTGCTGCATCGTGAATTGCTGCTTTGTGGTTTAACTGCATTCGTACTTCATTTCGGAATACTAGAATGGAGACCCATCTAAGACAAATATAGGAAATCATCTTAAAACGAAAAAGAAAACTTACTTTATTCCATGGTGAATCACACAGAGAGCCTACTGATGGTTCCCAACCACTCGTGTCAGTAATAATTCATAATCATCGTAATTACATTTTCCGTGACGAAGTCGTTCGAGTAATTGAAGATATCGTAGATCCTCCGTTCGTATCTGTTGCGTAAGTTTTACCACACAATTACTTTGAAGAATTAAAGATCGTACAACACGTTGTTGAATTTCTTTTTCTGTGGGTCGTTTGCGCGGTTTAGTTTTAGGTGCTAATGTGAGATCAGTGTGCACTAGTGCATCATATACAGATCGATATTGCAAATAGTCACCAAAGAAAATAATGGTCACACCACCAAATGAAACTTGAGGATCAGAATGTTTTGCAAGTAAAGTTAAACCAACCATACTCATCTCAGCAATTAAGAGATACTCGATAGATCTCCATTCTTTCTCGAGTTTTGCATCACCTGGTTTGATGGTTTGTGGCTCTCCAAAATTACGTTGTTCGCCCAAAAATGAATGAATCGTCATGTCATCTATTTCAGCAGCAGCAATTCCAGCAGGTGTCCGCTTTCTCATCATTTGGATTCTTTTCGTAATGAGAAAGTATTTTGTGAGAGCACGAATGAGTTGTGAGTTGCCTGTGCCACCACATCCAGGTATACACATTATGAGCTGACCGTTGTTGTCACCTAGAAACACAATATTTTGATTTATGATAATTCTTGTTATAAAAGTACCTGCATGACATCGGAAGTCCCCATCAAGATGACTTATTCTTTATTCAATGTAAATTCATCGGTAATGTTTTTCTGAGTAAGAAAACTAGTTGTAATTGAAACTACCGTAGGAATCAATCCATAGTATGTAAAATTGTTATTATTACAATTGTTTGAATTCATCACAGTGACTACACCATCTTTTGCAGCATAGAAATTCAAGGTACCCTCTTCGGTGTCATCTTTGCCTATGATTAACTTTTGCCGAACTCATTCTTTCTCAGTTTTCAGTTGTTCTTGTTACTTTGTATTGAGTTGAATAAGTTTAGGTGTTGCAGAAACTAACGGTGCAATTTGTTGATCTGTAGGGCGGACGAATTCATTTGAAAGTGGTTGCCCATATTCTACAACAAATTTTTTATTACTTAGTTTAACCTTGCTGATCAATTAACAACGATTCTTACTGTTCACATGAGTAAATCGTCTGACATTTTCGACTGATGTGATAATTTCTTCCATATATTTACTTTCCGTTGACTTTTTGATGGCATTAGCTGTAGTAGTTGTGTATTCATCTAAATTGCCTAGAAGTTCGAGCAAGTCGTCATTATTGTCAATATTGTGTTCATCACTAACATCTTGATTTGCTGGCAGAAGTATAGGATCAATTGCGTCATTGTCGACTTGAGCTTCAGCAATAACTTGAAGTAAATGTTCATCACGATCCTTTTTACATTCATGTAAAAGTTCAATATTTTCTATAATCTTCCATGAATGATTAGATATAAGATTTTGTCGAGATTTCAATGCATATTCCCATGTTTGATTGGCATCACAAAGATCCGTAACGGTGCACCAAGGTACGAAAAGTGTGAGAAGAGCTCGACTATATTGTTCTTGAGTGTCATCACGATCTTGCCAAGGAATTTGAGGACCATAAAGAACAGGTACACGGGGCTGACTGTATTTCATCAATAGATGTGTTGCACTTTGTGGATGCTGTTTTTTTTAAACGATAACGTTCATTCGATGGTCGACCTTCTTGGTTAACATTTTCTTCTATTGATGTTACAGTCTTCGATAAATGTTATAGATCCTTTGTATTCATTTTTTTCTTATATAATGTACTGACAAAGTCATATAAGCACATATTGTTGAGTATGTCGGATCGATACTGATAATCAATTCGTGTGTTGACAAGTATATATTTTTTTTAATTTTCGGTCAATTGAATTTGAAATTGTTGTTCGTCATTATTTTCATTGTCAATTGTCTCGTCATCATAAACATTATCGTCGATTACATCTAAATATGAAAGATACTACATTAATTTTAGCTTAACTGTAACACTGTAGTTCAACTGATCTTCACAGCTTTTTTTCTTTCATGTGTATAACAAACACAATTATGACTCCAACAATGTAGTTGTTTTACTAGGCATTTGAATTGTACTAAGACATCATATGCCTGTCTCTTGTACATCTCGAAAAACCTAAGATATCAGCTAAAGTATTTTTTGACGTACAAATTAGTTAACGGTCTAGTTTCTAAGGATTACTTTTTCCCACATCATTCTTCCTTTTCTTATCGTATATGATGATCACTCTGTTTAATGAAAACTACTTCTAAATGATAGTATCATAGATCAACATACTGACCTTTCGTTGAAAGTTGCAATTTTTGTTTGGAGCGTATTTCATTCAATGAGGGTTATTCCGAATTCGCTTATGAGCCTCCAGCCAATAAGAAGAGGGATGAACATATATCGTTTGTTGCTAAGAGCGGCTTGTCGTCTTTGAATTTTTTCTTTGCACTTTCTATTCGATTCATTTTCATATGAAAATGAATAGAATAGAAAGTGCAAAGAAAAAATTCAAAGACGACAAGCCGCTCTTAGCAACAAACAATATACACTGTAAAAAAAAAGGTATTTTCTGGAACCTCAAAAAAAGGTTCGGTAGATGACACAAAGTTTGCAAATGTGTTGAAAGTTTCAAAAAGCGAATAAAAAAACGGGACCTTTAAAGGATCTTACCGTGTACCCAAGTGAAGATCCTTTTTTCTTCGAAACCTTTTTAAGTTCCGTACACCAAAAAAAAGGTTCTGTAGGAAAGTACGAAACATTTAGGGTTTCGTATTGAACCTCGAGGTTTCGTACTTGATCTCCTATAAAACTATTATACTAGATGCGAAACTTTAAAGATTTCGTACTTTCCTACAAAACCTTTTTCTTGGTGTACGGAACTTAAAAAGGTTTCGAAGAAAAAAGGATCTTCACTTGGGTACACGGTAAGATCCTTTAAAGGTTCCGGGTTTTTTCTTATTCGGCTTTTGAAACTTTCAACACATTTGCAAACTTTTCGTCATCTACCGAACCTTCTTTTCAGGTTCCAGAAAGTACCGTTTTTTTTTACAATGTATGTTCATTCTTCTTCTTATTGGCTGAAGGCTTATAAGCGAATTCGGAATAACCCTCATTGAGATTGTAAATAATGCTCAATTTGAATTAGATAGAGACCTTGAAACTTGTACGTTGTATAATAATCATTCCAGTTCATAAAATACGAAGCAACTTGAATTCCAGATAGTTCTTGTTGAGAAGCAAGTGTATTGTAACAACGTAGGGTGTGGGTGTGGGTGAGTGTGAGTCGATATGTGTGGGAGTGTGGTGGCGTGGTGGATGGGCTGGNGGGTTGTGGTTGTATGTGGGGTGTGGGCGTGGATGTGAATGAAATATAAATATAAGTACAACCACACACATCCGCACACATCCGCACCCAAACCCGACACCCACACCCAGGTCGACTTTTGATTTAGTACCGATTTAGTGTAATTAAAACTTCGTGTTCATATGCTAAACGACTACATATAAGAAAAGTGAGCTCCAGATAAATATCTCGAGAGCTCGAACGCGAGGGTTTTTAAATCACAGAGACACAATCACACACAAAATAAAATATATATACAATGAAAATAATGACGAACAACAATTTCAAATTCGATTGGCCGA
>CAJNSZ010001593.1:0-24226 GCA_905329745.1 Rotaria sp. Silwood2
GGATAGGCACCGATTATGTTGAACATTTTTGAGATATTGATAAGTCCATAGGCACTCATAGTTTGAGCAGTGTTGCCTAAGGCTTGGGTTGGGTGGTAGACATTCAACCCAGCCCATGATGGGTGGATCGATGAAGAACTAAATAATCCATGGGCTGAATTTTTACAGACCAGCCGATACAGAGCTCTGTAAGCTATCCTCATATATCGAATACTTTTGATGCCAACACAGCAATGACGCAACGAAAAATTTGAAAGGCAACACTCTCTATGATTTTCATAGAATATTACGTTTTTTACTTCCTAATGTTTTTCTTATTTACATGTAGAAATTCTTATTTGGCAAAATTGGTACACTTAAAATATGCAACAAATAATGATAAAACTACAAGGAAGATATCTTGAAGATGTAGATCAAGAAGAAGAGAAAGCATCTATTATCATGCATGATGATATTACTTATGGGCCTCATCAGATTGTTTATGGTCGACTTGAAAGAATTCTAGTGGAGATAAACCTTGATACTGGCGATTTCATGGATTAGTAGAATTTTATGGCTCTGCCGAGCGCAAGAAACTTGGATTAGCTACAATCGATGTTTGTGGGGTTTCGTCATAGCTATATGACCCGCCATTTGGAAGTATCAGATAACATTATTTACAGCTAGAAAACAGATAACGAAAATCTCTTTCGGATGACAGTCGGACAAGCCCAGAGTTTATTCAATGAGCTAACCGTTCAGTATAATGAAGTCTAAATATCATCGAATGTCATCAACGATTTTCCTGGCTTTGTGCCTTTTAGAGACGCGTATAAAAGAGTCCTTTTTCATTCTCTTAATAATCAGATATTACGCCCATTAGACTCGTCACATATTGAAATTTCAATTTTCTCATCAGTCAATTCATTAAATATTGTATGTTCACTGGGTTCCTGCCTATCAGCTGCAATCACTAAACAACCAGCTTTTGATAGAAAATTGCGTTGTTTATTGTATATCAGACATTGGTTACTAAGTACAATACTTGATACTTTCAGTGTATCCTGCCTAACGAATGTAAGTATTGAGTACATTTTCACAGTACAAGTATTCATACATGAACTGAGAAAGAATACTCTAGTACCAATCTTTGTGAGATAATAATTCATGTCATAGGAAAAAACACGATTTCTCATAAAGTAGGCAGTAGTTGTGGATATCTTACATTAAATTTTCATTTCATACACTAATCGTACTCAAAGTATTCTCGTCGTAAATGATCATTGATCATCAAGTCAAATGTTTAGTCGAATTCATGTAGTCTGAGGTTCGTTTCTGTGATATATATCGGTTATGAGGGATCGATGATAGTAACAGGGAAAATAGACGATTTAGTAATCCAGAATCTCATAGAAAGAGATGGTAGAAATTCAATATTTTTACGAAAAATGGCTCCCACTGAAATGCAGGTTTAAACTGATCTATTTTTCTTTTCTTTGCGTCACAATGCAACAGAATTACACGCGATGTGCAGATAAAGATGGAAAAACATGAAGTGTCTAATAAAAAAATCCCTGATTAATTACAATATAGACATTTCCATAATTAGAAAAACAACAATTTCCCGATACCAAAAACAAAATTGAGAAAATCTGCGGAACATCATATGATATGAAAACAAAGACATCGTCATAAATATTTAAATTAAGCATTGATTAGCCTTCAAAAACGCAATGTCTCTAAATAATTGTTCGTTCATGCGTGTTCGTCGACTTGACAGAATGAGACCAGCATGGGAAAATACACGCTCTATAGGAGCCGACGAAGCTTGAACTGAGAAGATATGAGCTACTAATTTTTTTAATGATGTCAGCTGAGAACGTAACCAATAATCAGAGAAATTAGATCGCATAGGATCATTCAAATACCCTTCTAATTCTAAAGACGAATTTAAATGTTTTGAGCCAAGTAAACTTTTATTATCATAATGGTGATAGTCATAATTTAATTTGTTTCCCATTGTTTATTGATGATAGTACCGAAGACGATTTGTTTCCAGAAGAATTCGTTTCACTGGCAAATTCTTCTGATCGTGGCTTTATATCTTTACTGATCTCATCGAGTACCATCTGAATAACATTTTGTTTCAATCGATTTTCAACATTAGCTGGTAATCTGAGATCTTGAATCCAAAAGAACTTGAATGCCAGATCGAGCAGAGTTGTCCTGAAATACAAAGGATCATTGAATGGATCGTCATTTTGAACGTCCGTTTGATATAATCGATATATTACGCCAGCAAATCTTCTTTCAATCGCGGATTGAAGCTGTTGTACACGTTAATTACAAATTGAAAGATTTTCCTTAACAGAACGCAAGTGACACACCAGATGCACGATTGACGGTACAACTAAGCTAATGGTTACCACTCTGTCAGCTTGACATTTTATCGAAATTCGACAAAATGGTTCTAAAATGTCGACCATTTCTTCCATAATTATAAAATCATTGTTTGAAAAATGAATGAAATTTTCCACCAAATTTGACATCAATTCTATATCCTCCTTACTGATTGACAAGATCGATTTGATTAACATAAACTCACTGTTCCACCTAGTGACGGTCGGTTTTTCGATATGCTTGTGTATTTTATCCAATAAGTCAGCTATTTCGGACGATGCATGAGTAAATCGAGCCAGCGCTTCTCATTTCTCCACAACTTTGGAAATGTGAGGATTCTTCTGCAACCCATCACGTATTGTCAACTGCAAAGTATGTGCAAAACATGACATGCGTACTGATTTAATGCCAGCATCATCACGCACGACATCTGTTTGCATAGTATTGACAATTTGAAAATTGCTCAGATCAAAATCCTCTGAAATAAATAAAGACACACAGAAGCGGAATATTTTGCAATTGGAAATTTTCAGAAGATTGATGATTTTATCGCCAGATTTGTATCGTAATATACGAAAATTGTTCCAGGATATTTTCGACAAACTCAATCTTTTTCAATCTGTATGATTCGAATTAAATAATTCTATGCAGCATAGAATCCATAGGTTTCGTGAAGAATGGAAACAGAAAGAATGTTCATATAATATGATTTCTTGTTCTCTAAACTGTTTGAATCTGTTACTTTGACGGGAATTGATCTTATCCGGAAACAAAAAACTACAATGATATTTTGTTTGCTATATGAACAAAATTCGCCTTGAATTTCCTTTTGGTATGAAAACGCGGAAAAAGGGTCTTATGATCAAGAAAAAATAACATTAGCACTCATTTTCAAGACTCGTTGATGGTTCTTACAAAAGAAACGCGTCAGAAAGTACCAAGCATAGCTTACGATCATAATTATCAAATGTAGAACAGTCATCCGTTGTTGATTTATCACATTGATCATCATGAATTTGATAGTCACCATCAACGGCTAAACCAAATCTATAAGCTTTGATCATTGAAGACGCATTGTCCGTGATAATTCTGAAAACTTTTTCTTTAACATTAAAACGATCAAGCACATTTTCAGTTAATCGTTGGATATTGTCACTAGTATGAGGTGATTTCATTCGTACGAAGTCAATCAGGAAAGCTTGTGGTACCATTTTATTATCAATGAAATGACAAGTAATGCCTAAGAAACTTCGACCACGCCGATGAGACCAAGCGTCAATAGTTAATGTTAAATCATTAACTATTTCCAGTGTGTCACAAATTATTTTATGAATTCTAGTCTTGAAAGAAGAGATAATATCCGATTTTAATTTTTTTGTAGATATTGGCTGCCATTTCGGATAACATTCTTTCATGAACTCACGAAATGCAGGATTTTCTACCAAAGATAAGGGTAAGTTGCATTTAATAATCAAATTTTTTGCCATTGATAAAGTAATTCGACTGTTTGCTGATCGCTTGTGTCAGATCATTTTTTACTGTACGATCAGGGAGACTATCAATTTCTTTTGATAAATCTTCGTCGCTACGAGGAGTGAAACTCTTTTGATATTCCGATAAATGCTTCCGTTTCAAATGTTTTAAAAAGTTACTATATATACCATTTAAATCTTTGTAATTTTGGCTACATAGTTTGCATACACCATTCATTCGATTTTTCTCCATTGGTGAGAAATCAAAATAGTGTTTCAATTTTTCATTTACCACAGTATGTCGACTAATGGTCACAAGAAGGAGAAGCATTCGTTTATGTAATGATTTTAACGAAGACCCATTCCTACATTTGTGCTCGAGAGTGATCTAAAACTAAAGTACATTACTTCGTTTTAAAAATATGTATTGATAGGTACTATAGTGAAATATCATGTTTTAAATAGAGTCGCTGTATTTCTTTGCTACATGGTATGATAGATTAAGACAAAAAACATTTTGTCGATGAGGAATTTAGTGGTATATCATGACATGACTTTTTCAACATTCCTGGTACCTACAATCTCATTTGTTGGCACAAAGTTAATGCAGCGCTTAAATAATTGAACATTATGCCTTATGATTGGGGATCAACTCCGTCATGGACAACGTGATTTAATGGAAACCTTTACATAACTTCAAATACTAACGATCGAACAATAATTTGCATTCATGTGCAGTCTCTTTCTCAGGCATTTCATCGATTGACATAGAGCTGTGACAAATATAATTTCAGGTAGCAGATAGTGCAAAAACGAAAACCGGTAGGATCATTTTAGACAGGGCTGAACTGAGAGGTTTACTGTTAAGGAATGATCTCTCAGTCAATGTTACTGGTTCCATTTATAATC
This sequence comes from Rotaria sp. Silwood2, assembly GCA_905329745.1. Classification (NCBI taxonomy): domain Eukaryota; kingdom Metazoa; phylum Rotifera; class Eurotatoria; order Philodinida; family Philodinidae; genus Rotaria; species Rotaria sp. Silwood2. Next base: position 4,761 of record CAJNSZ010001593.1, read on the forward strand.
AATGAACACATAGACAGTTTTATTTAAGTAGTTACAATTGCATTTGACACAAATGTTGAGTAGATTTGTACTTAAGTATAACTGAAGCAAGTAAAAATACTGAGTACGCTTACACTTAATTGCATAGTACAAAGTACATATCCTAAGTAGAGAAGCGAAGTACCGAGTACTTGTGCTTATACTTACTGTACTGGTACTTGTCCAAAGTCTGATCTTCACAATACACATTTCTGTTTGGGGATCATATTGTGTCAGTGAATGCCACTACTGATTCTATATTCACTCTTAGTGTTACGCACCAGTCTTATAAAGCATATTTCTAAGTTTTCACAACTTTTTGCGAGAAATGTAAAGCCTTGAAACGCACTTTATTTACAGACAAAAACGATCTGATACTAGATCAGCAATCGAACATTAAACACTAACCAAGAAAAAGCAAGAGATGATTGCGGAAATGAAAGCCGCGCAGGCTGTACGAGTTATTGCTTTTCTCGCAAGGTTGTCTGTATTAATATAAACTTCCAGGACTTTTTCTTATAGTGAACAGTTGGCATCGTAATATGAAATATTTCTAACAGAATACGTATCTTTCAGCATAAAATTTCCGAAATTCAGAGAATCATGAATCCTATTCACAGTCCAAAGTTTCCGGCTGGAATTCGACCATTTGCTTCGGAAGCAAAGATGTTAACAGGTAATGAAAGAAAGAGTTCTCTAATTAGTGTTGATCATTACTGTCAATTCACAAACTCGACACATTCTACATCGAAACCAACAAGCTCCACGAACTATACATAATGAAAATTTCCTCGTATTCAAAGAAACCATGTGACTTGTTGGAACTTATTAAAAGAAACGACATACCTGTAATTCGATGAGACCCACGGAAAAAAATTCGACAGTTACAAAAGAAACACAATTTATGTTACAAAAAGTGAGTTAATATATATATTTACATGATGGTCGCATTATAGATAACATGATAAGAAGCACAAACAATTGTTAAACATCTCATATGCGAAGATAAAACTCTTACGAAAGCATCACTTGATACAAGAAGCTTGTTAAATTGAAAAAAAAAGTCATGTGTCATCATTTTACAGCTTCGAAAAACAAAATACTTTTATAAAGCCAAAAGTAAAAACGCCTGATAACAATATGCATACTATGTATACATTCGTGAATAAACACCACTGTCAATACTAAGCCTGAAATGTACAACAAACTTTTCATCAAAACACTACCACTGTATTCACTTCTGTGACGAATGCTACTGAACACTAAGCTATACCCATCAGACATCCAAGCATTCTTCAATATGCTAAAATTTATAACAATCTACTGGAACACCTGTGATAAGATGCCTAAGTACGGTCGATAAACGCCGTGATAGCTCTTCTAAAACTCCTCTAAATGCTATGTGAAGCTTTGTCCAATTATTATTTTAACATACTCACCTACACCAACATCCCATATTCCAGATATAATATTAAGATTCCACTTAATGAAGTCCCCCCATGGTCGGAAATAACCGTTGTCATTGGTGGGCGATAATTCTATATCACACATCCATATGTATATAGAGATCTGTGATATTTGTTAAAAAATTTTCACAGTGGATAGACATAGACTTCTAGACGTGTCCACAATTTTAGTTCAAATCAATTCTATTCTCAAAAATTTATATGGGCAAATGTTCAAAAATTTAATTATTATATCGAAAATTAATTCAATTCCTATCTACTTTTAAAAGAATCACTATTTAGTACATATAATATTAGCATTCCTCTTGATGTAGTCCCGCAAAGGTACAAATGACAACTGTCGTGAGTCGACGGTCATTTTATATCCCACACACACATAGTTATTTACTATTTATACCTTTTTCCTTCTATCTGCAATGCAGAACCATGATGAGTGCTTTAATATATCAATAAAATACACGAAACGCGTCCGCAAAATTGCATATGCATTGCTTTTTAATTCAAGCACATCTACTTCATATTTTATTACCGACAGAAAAATTGGATTTCTGACCAGCAAAAGTTTAGACTAGGTGATTGATTTGTCATTATTATAGAAATATAAGGCGATCTGTTTCTCATTGATTTTGATCCCTCAAGCAAGGACGACACTAGTCGTGTGGTGCTCTGAATTTACAATCGTATCTTCTATTTTATTGAAAAAATTGAACCTAAACGATTCAGTTTATTAAATAACGCTTATAAAAATTCGAAAAAGTTTATTTCGTAAAACACAACCTATATATTAATGTATAGAAACCGATCCCAAACAATCGAATCGATTTCTCGCCAAGGGCAGAAACTAGTCGTGTGATGCTCTCAATCTAAAAATTTCTTAATAATTATTTAAGTCAATTGCACATATACACCCACTAGAGGAAAAATCTCTTAGCCTGTCATTGGAAGTTTTCTCCAAAACTTTCAGATGATAGTAGTTCAGGATTATTAATTGTTTGGAAGTTTTTCTAAAAAAAACTTTCGAAATTAATGCCTGATAGTAGGAGAGTTATATATTTTTGTAACATCCTTCAATCTAAAGCAATTGATAAGTTTAATTTAAGCACTTATCAAAACCGATCTTGTTCGCTTTTGATTGATTTTATTTAAATCAATTACACATACACACCCACACCCCAAAAAACTCTCTTTGTAATAATCTAAGACATCTGATAAAATTCTTGAGAAATATCGAAACCGGCCATGGCTTCTTGACTCATCCATCGATTCTTCCCTATCTAAAGAGTCTCTTTAGCAATGTAGAAATCGATTGAGGTAACTTCTGACCGAAACTCTTCTTTATTCGAACAAATTGTAGAAACGATAACAGAATTCAAGAAATCGACTGGACGTTGCACCGAAGACAATATTTGGATATGGGTATTTGATTGACACATCCTCAGGAGGTGCACCATGTATGGAATCAGACAAAATAAAAAGCAGCTGATGACAATCTTTGACAGCGTTTGCTGAGTGATGGTAGCTACTCGCGCCATCACATGTCATTTTCCTTCGAAAAAGGTAACATAACATACATAAGGAAAACAACAGCATACGCACAAGAAAAAGAGGGCGCCTATTGCAACAAAGGCGATTATCTGGAATAAAATGAACAATATTCGGTTGACATACAAAAGAAGCATGACAAAAAAATTACATAAAATATTCCAGGAAGTAGAACATCTTTGTAAACAGGAATTTAACGTTTCTGTGAATAAATTACAACATTTTGGTACGGATGGCTTTGTAAATGATCGTGTCTGAGAAGATGTTGTTAAATCATGTTCCCTACAATTATCCATATCACGATCGCTGCAACCGCCAGGAGGACTAAAATAATAATCGGTACTTTTGTTGCAATGTATCTGTGCACTGCCGTAGAATTCTGTTGGTTCGATTCGTGATATATCACTTGAGCTGTATAAAGGCGCTGCGTTTCAAGTGAAATCACCTGGTGCCTAATTAATGTCAAAAACAAAAATAACTTTGCGAACTATTCTCCCCATGCTGCTGATTGTTTCTCAATTTTTTGAAAGAAAAACTACTAGATAAGGAGTGCATCGGAAAATGATTGTACCATTTCCTTTTCGTAACTCGTACAAATGGGAGTTCATGGGTTCATTGCTTCACTTAAAACAGCCTATTAGAGGTTTATTCTAAGTAATTCATTGATAATGAATTTGATTTCAGTGGTTCTTCTTTTGTACGATCAGAGTGAGCTTCACGAGATGCCGTCCGCTTTATCTTGAGTTGGAACAAATAAATCGAAGACATGATTGACTGAAATTTTTCTCCTGGATGTCACCTCTTCAAATTACAAATATCGAGGGAAGTATGAAATATACATATAGAAGGCTACAACGATGATCTCTAACATCCATGAGTATCCCTTAGAAGAACAGGCACAGTGCTTAGCGACGCCTGAGTTCTTGGAGTTTCGTTTCAAGATTATTACCAGAAACAAGCAACTTTTATAGTACTCTAAATTTCAGGAATAACTGAAATTCAGATTCATAACACGTGAATCTCCTGCAATGCACCACTCTATTACCTCTTCTCGCGATTTTCAGAAAAGGAAATGTTTCATGACATTTGGGCTATTCTATGATTTTGCCTATTGATGATCCTAAAGATGAAAGAAAGAAATACTGAAACATAAATATTTACCCTCCTGGAGCAATGTTGTTAGAAGAATGTTCATGTTCGATTCTTGATTGATGACTTACTGGTAGTGCAACTGGGTTGATCAGTGGCCGTGACAGTTTTTGGAACGAAAATGGATTGATATCCATGGCAAAAAATCGCAAGAGATTTTCGCGGTACTCGTAAATGGCCAAAAACTGATGATAAAGAGCGCTATTTGCTTGATTCCAATCGTCATAATTAAGAGAGCCTGAGAAATGAATGCCTCGTTTTACTCTCCTAACAACATCCACGAAAAAAGCATCTTGTTGTACTTCTTTACACATACGCTCTCGTTGGTCTTCATTTTTCGATTCGCATCGGGTGATAATCAAGCATAAATTAGACGTGACCTTTTCACCAAAATACTCGATGATATGCTCTAACAGTTCGATATCTTCTCGGTTGATGCCCGCATCGAACGAAGTACAAAAGCACAGTAGATGAAAACTGTTGATACTGCGCTCGGTACATGCCTGTTGAATTACCCCGATTTCTTCATCGAAATTTCGAGGATCCGAGAACCCAGGCGTGTCAATAATTGTGAGCAAGAGAGCCGGATTATCATATTTTACCGCTTTAAAATCGATCGTACTAGGCTGTGACATAATTCGTAATTCGTTAGGCACGTATTTGGGATTTTCAATGGAATTTTTCATTGTTGTCTTACCAGTTCTCCGACGTCCAAGCAAAAGAATGGTTCGTTCTACAGGCTCTTTCCCATCGAGCGTTGGCTTTGAACGCTCAAGGGAATCGAACCTTTCTTCAATTGCCTTCATTATTTGCATTTGTCGCGAATCGATCCCCATGTTTTCAGTCCAAAATAAGTTCTTATAAATGGTAATCTAAAAAAACGAAATAGTTTATTAGGTCATTAGACTAACAACTCGCATGTAAAATATATAAATGAGTCTCTAAATCTTCGATACATATTAAAGTTCAGGAAATCGAGCACCCTCCACTAGCTTTTGCATTTTTTGTAGCGTCTTCTTGAGCACGGATTTTCTTGTTCTGCAATTCTTGTTGCTTGCGATAGATCTCTTGTTGCTTTCGATGAATTTCATCTTGTTTTAGAAGAAGTTCTTGTTCCTTTTGTTGCTTTCGATGAATTTCATCTTGTTTTAGAAGAAGTTCTTGTTCCTTTTGTTGCTTTCGATGAATTTCATCTTGTTTTAGAAGAAGTTCTTGTTCCTTTTGTTGCTCGTCTCCTTTCCGTTTCAGTTCTTTTAATTCCTGTTCCAGCTCCGCTTTTTCCACATGAAATTCATCTCGAATTTTACGAATCTCGCTAATGTAAGAGTGACTAATTTGAAATGGTGGAAGGTCCTTTGTGAACTCTTGAAGCAGTTTTGTGCGATATTGAAGGACCATCTGATACTGTTTGACGATAGATGTCTCACCTGCTAGGTAGTCATCGGGATTAATCGATCCAGTAAAGAAAATCCCTCTCTTGAAATAACCACTGATTGGTTGATAAGCTACGTCTGCCTGAAGTTCCTTGCTGAGTGTTTCTAACTGTTCTTCACTCTTGGATTCACAACGGGTTACGATCAAACAAGAGTTTTTTGAAACATCGGGTCCCAGCCGATCGATGAAAAATTTGAGAGCCTCGACATCGTCCTTTTGAACACCTGCCGTCATTGAGAAAGCAAAGCACACTAAATGAAATTTAGTAATTTCGAGATTGATGCATTTTTCAATGGCTTCCATAATAATTTCGTTACTGCGAATTATTGCATCCGCAGTATTATGCTCAAATAAGCCCGGCGTGTCGATAATATTGAGTACCATTTTAATGTTTTCGACGAAAAATGATTCAAACACAGGCTCTCTAAGGTCGGATTTGAGTGTCATTGCTTCTGGTACTTTTGTTGGATCAATCAACATGCTCTTGATAGTAGACTTGCCTGTTCGTGTTCGACCGATGATGAGAATATTGATTTCCTTAACTTTACAAACATGACTGGAACCTGCTCTAGCGTAGTGTGCTTGGATTTTGTTCAGAAGTTTTTCGCGTTTTTTCGGTACGTCCTCACGTTTCGTAGAAAAGAGCATCTAATAGTGAACAATCTATGTGAATTAGTTTTTATAAGAAAAGATTTCTACGCACTTCAATCTCGGATTCATCGTCAGACATGTTCAACTGCCGTTTTGTTGTGTACAGTTCTGTATGCTAAAGAATCCTGTAAAATATGGTTGTTGCAAAGTATCTTCTTCTCTTGTCGTGAAGAAATACAGATGATCAAATGATTCAATAATACAAAACTACGTATCAGAAACTCATCATGAATCATATGAGCCTGTAATCTCAACAAGGTTTGGTGAAAAACCTAGCTTTCATATAAACGATGTAGTATCATCGGTTGTGAGTAGTGAATCTCATTTCAAAAACTTACAACTCATTACGAGCTCGAAATTCGTAAAAAGATTCGTGTAGCACAATCCTGAGCTATAAAAGACAGAATACATGAAACGTGAACCACTATACAAAAGCTATTAGCTTAATCCCTGCGGGATTGAAATGCGAAACATGACCTGAAAGGAGTGTTGAAGTATCTGATTGTTACGTTTTCTGTTACGATCTGTGGTGTGGTCCGGGGGACTGAGTCCAGATTTCTCGTCATATATACGTCTATACTCCTTTCAGGTCACGTTTCACAAAAAAATCTAAGAATAATTTGGCAAGCAAACGTGTCCAAAGAGCTGCTTGAATTCCTATCTTTGTCATAGTGAAATAGACTCAAGTCTAATATACATGGCAGTAGCTGGGTTGAGCGCCTACAATTCTTCGGGTGATGGATCATCAAAAAGAATCGCTACACGCACTTCAAAATTTGACTTAGTTATGTCATGGAATGAGTAGGTGTGTTGGAGTGTAGAAAGCCAAGACCGGTGTTAGCGATAGGCACGAACTATTTGCTATAAAGTTACTTGTTTTCAATTCGATAAAGGACGTGCTTCTTTACAACTTGACAATTGATTAACCATATTGCTAAATTATCTCAGAATTTCAACACATGATGCTTCCGCAGAGGTAAACAAAACAACATTATACTTGCCGTCTATTAGAGTTGCAACAGTTGGATTTTTTCAGGCGTCAGCTTGAATGCACATTCGTATCATCAATTGACCTCCTCAAAATACTTTTGAAAAGTTGAGATCTCGATTATGATGAAGTTTCGACAACTGGTTTCATAATTAGATCTTTTTCTTGAGGAACAAAGCTTTTCTTATCGTTTCATAAATACACAAAGAGTATCCTCATTCGCACTCTCGCATATTAGAGTATCGATTCTTTTTCATTGGGCGATGTATTAAAGTTTATATAAACTCACGGTCTTTCTTTTTCAAATAACAATTACTAAACATAATGCTTTTCTCAAGGCATTCTTTTTTTCCTTTAGGATCAGGTATTGGATACTGAGTAAAATACATAATACTTTCAGTATATCGTACCTGATAATTGCAAGTACTGAGTGCATTCAAAAAGTACAAGTATCTATCGTTGGACTTTGAAATAAAGTCTATTTTCAATTTTCGTGAGGTTGCAACAGATGTTACGAATCAATTCACATGTTTCCATAAACGGATGCCTTAGTCATGTCTAGCTGTAATTAAATTAATATTTCTTACGTTCATCCCATTTGACGTATGCTGGCTATGAAGAATAAATACCCTTTCGGCAAAAATCTTAATTGGAATTGAAGTCATCTAACGCATAATTTTGGACATAAAAGTCACATAGAATACAGTATTAGGTAGTAAAAACAAAGTACATCGATGGTGTTTTTTTTTTCTATCATATCTTACAATTGATGGACATGAAAAAGTGAATGAGGTTTCAATTCGACGACGAATTCTAAAATAATCTCTCGTCGCTTAGATATTGGAACATGTTTTTAGATAAATTTATCTGTATCACGTAAAAAAGATTTGTCAAGATATTAAACTACGAATCGGTCTGAGTTTATTCTCTTTTCCTGAAAACAGAAGAAACAGAAATTCACATGTACAAAAAGAACATAGAAAACTGTATCCATCATCACAGAAAAGTATCCCTGATAAAAAGCATATAAGTACTTCTATTACAGGACAACAACAACAGAGCAAATGTGTCAACATGAATGATAAAATCTGACGAATACTGTTTGATACTCAGAAAAGAGCAGCAATTAATAGTTATAATAAACTTTGATTCGCTCTTAAGAAAACGATGTCCCTGAATAGTTGTTCAGTCATACGCGTTCGTCGACTTGAAAGAATGAGACCGGCATGGGAAAAGACGCGCTCTATGGGAGCTGACGAAGCTTGTATTGAGAAGACACGAGTGACTAATGTTTTCACTGATTTTAGCGGTGAACGTAGCCAATAATCCGAGAAACTAGATCGCACAGGATCATTTAAATAGGCTTCTAATTCTAAAGAAGGATTGGAAAATTTCGACCCTTCTGCACTCGGATCATGATAAGATTCATCATCATAGACGAATAACTTAATTCGTTTAATTTTGCTGATTGACATCATTGCCACAGATGATTGGTTTGAAGGTAAATCCATTTCATTACGCGATTTCCGTAATGTCGGTTTTGCGTCTTTGCTAATCTCATCCAATATGAATTGAATAACATTCTGTTTTAATCGATTCTCAGTATTGACAGGTAATTTGAGATCACGAATCCAAAAAAACTTGAACGAAGGATCGAGGAGAGCTGCCATGAAATAGACAGGATCATTGAATGGGTCATCAATTCGTACCTCTCGTTGATGCAATCGATTGATAATACCAGCGAATCTTGTTTCAATTGCGGTTCGAAGTTGTTGTACAAGTTGATGGCAGAAGGATAGATTATCTTTTATGGCGCATAAATGGCAAACTAAATGTACGACCGACGGAACTACCAGACTGATGGTTACGACCTTTTCAGCTTGACATCTCACGGAAATTTGATAAAATGGTTCGAATGTATTGATAATTTCCTCCATGATAATGAAATCGTTACTTGAGAACTGGATTGAATATTCGATCAGATTGCAAATTGATTCTAATTCGTCTTTATTGATGGACAAGACGGATTTCAGCAACATATAGTCACTATTCCATCGAGTAACGGTTGGCTTTTCTATATGTTTTTTTATATGATCCAGCAAGTCCGCTATTTTGGCTGATTTATGAGCGAATCGAGCTAGATTTTGACATTTTTCCATGACTTTCGAGATATGTGAGACTTTTTCCAATCCATCACGTATAACTAACTGTAACGTATGCGCAAAACACGACATACGTAAGGATTGAAGACCAGCTTGATTATGACAAACGTCTCCTTCTGAAGGATCAATCATTTGAAAATGGAGAAGATCAAAATCCTCTGAAATGAGTACAGATATGTAACAGAGAAAGATGTTGCATTCAAAATATCACTTACGATCACAAGTAACAAATGTACAATAGTCTTCAGCTGTGGATGCGTCGACTTGCTCACTTTGACTTAAAGGATGGTCATCGGAAGCTAAACCAAATTTGTAAGCTTTAACCATTGAAGATGCATTATCCGTAATAATTCTGTATACTTTTTCTTTGATGTTATAACGCTCAAGAACATATTCCGTTAGCCGTTGGATATTGTCGCTTGTATGAGGTGATTTCATTCGCACGAAATCAATCAAAAAGGCTTGTGGTAACATTCGGTCATCCAGAAAATGACAGGTAATGCCTAAGAAACCTCGGCCACGTCGATCAGACCAAGCATCAATAGTTAACGTCACATCATTGACCTTTTCAAGTGTTTCGCAAATTGTTGTTTGAATCCTATTTTTGAAAGCAGCTATAATATTTGATTTCAATTTTCTTGCTGATATCGGCTGCCATTTTGGATAACATTCTTTGACGAATTCACGGAACGCTGGGTTTTCCACTATACTCAGGGGTAGATTGCATTTAATAATCAGGTTTTTACCCATTGAAAAATCAATTCGACTTTGTTTGTTGTTGAATTCTGTTGAGTCTTTCGACGATGGATGATCATCAGAGCTATCGATTTCTTCTGACAGATCTTCGTCAGTAGAAGGAGAGAACGTTTTTTGATATTCAGATAAATGCTTTCGTTTTAAATGTTTCACAAAGTTACTGTAAATGCCATGTAAATCCTTGTAATTATTTTGGCATAATTTGCATAGACCATTCATTCGATTATTACTAACCAAGGAAAATTCAAAGTAACGCTTCAATTTCTCAGTAGTCATCTTCTAGCGTTCCTCTGACGATGACGACGATACGTACACATATGACAATAATTCCAATCGAAGTTCACCGTTCCCCATAGGATTCAAATTAACAGGAAATAAGATTCATTGATACGATGTAAAACACGCAGAACTTGAATAACAGCTAAACCGATGATTGAAGTGTCACGGAGGTCGATTTCTTTCTTCTGCTTCGATAGTCCTGAGTGTTCTATATGTGAATTGAACAATGACATATCTTTCCATACACAAAATTAAATGAAATCGAAATATTCGCGGAGAAAGCGATTTGTTGTTTGCTACTAACATTAATACCTCTATTCTTTGAGAGAAATATTCACTTCACAATAATGATTCTTATGAGTTTTAACGTTTATCTATACATTTTATCAAACGGTATACTGAAGAAGAGAAAACACTCGTATTGTTTAGTACAAAGTACAGCATCTGAGTACAGAGTGCAAAATTCGAGTACATAGTAATTGTACCTGTACTGATTGTACTGGTACTTGTCCGATGTCTGTTCTCTACGAGCGGTTGGATTCGCATAATTATTATATTGAGAGGTATATCGAACATATATCACTATGAAACTAAAGCTATCATGCTTCCGACCAAGCCCTATCGCAACGAATGAAGAGTAATAAAACGAGTGTTCTTATGTTCATACTATATCAATTCGTTTTCTCACAACAAGACTGCTAACAAGCGAGAAATCGGATATAACTCAAGTAGGAGAATAATATTGGTGTTTCTCAGTTATAATTTCTTCACTATTTCCGGATGTTGCTGTGCGTATCCTTAGATGTATCCAGCTTCCAATTTTTTCATCTATCAATCCAATCGAAATGAGACGAATAGCTAAAATACAGCTTGAGAATAACTTAACAGGCTTTTTCCGTTAAAATGTATCGAAACTCAAAAAGTCAGTGAATCTATCCTGCACATGCATTTTATGACACGACATACCTGTAAAATGTAATGAAACGACAACTGTAAGAATAACAATTTCAAAATGACACTGTTCGAAAAGAAAGGCAAGATTATATAGATTCTTTATTTTCCTTGTAGACGAATTGATAAGCAACACAAGATCCTGATGCAACGCCTATGAAAAAAATAGAGAAAAAAACCCACTCTGAAGTTCTTATCAAAGTTTGTGCTTGAGATTTTTTTAACATGATTCAAAATACACACATGGGAATCAAAGGTTTGAGTTTTCTCCACCATCTTGTTTTGTTATTCGTTGGACAAATTCATCAATGATGACAAGCTTTTTGAAGCAACTTAAATTTATTTCCATAAGACGTTTTTGAAAAAAGATGCACAGATGAGAAGTCATCAAGGTTGAATAACAAGTCCCGCATACAAATGTGGAAAAAAAACAAGATTTACTTCTTCATTGTAAATTTTTCAATTCACAAAAGTAACTTGCGCATGTTGGAAAAGAATTGCTTGTTTTCGCATGAAGGATCAACAACATCTATCAAATTAAGAAGTACTCACAACAGAAAGTAGAAAAAAAACTAAAAGAAAGATATTCGAATCTCTATTTCGTGACAATCACAAGTGCACATGAGCCCTATGCCATTCAAGAGCACCCTCATTTGAGTAGAATCTTGTTCACTCTCAATCGAACGCAGTACAGAATGAGTAATGTTATTCCCAGCTCGAACTGTGTTTACGAATAAAGAACACGGCAACAAAACACAACAGCCCAAAAGAGTCAGAATAAAATATGACAATTGTTCATATTTCCTTCATTGGTAATCTCTATTTCCCTAAGACAAATACACTTTTCGTTCGTTTCCCTCCTTTTTTGAGTCGCATAAGTCACTCGAACTAAAATTAATCGAATCAACCCGATTTCAATCGATCAGTGGTCAGTCGGAGATGATTTTAGCAAACAGATATTTGCTTCTCGCTAGTCGTCTTTATTGTTAAAATACATACTTTTCAACGATGAATTTGGTGTATGCACTTGTCGACGCATTTGCAATGCACAAGAATCCTTTTTTGATAAGAGCATGTTCTGATAAATCGATTTGTCTAACTAATTTTATCGTAGAGAAATGCGATGAATTTCGTTGGCTGCTGAATGAAATTCGTAAAATACCCATGTAAAAAATAATGTGAGAACATCTGGTTATCATTGATTTTTCTGCGATAATTTTTTACATGGATCCTTACCTTTCAATCTATTATAGCCTACGCATGGTTTTTATTCTATTACAATCTATTACTGTTTTTAATCTTTCATAATCTGCTCTTACTTTTTAACATATTACAATCTATTTTTATTGTTTTAATCTATTCTTATCTTTTAATCAATTATAAAGTGTTCGTATCTTTTCATCTATTACAATCTTACATATCGAAGATAAATGATTTTCTCGAGGCTCGAACACAAAACTTGTAATTTTCTTTGCTTAATTGGAATGCTCGTGTTTACAAACCATACAATTACCATTGAACCAAAGTCGCGCAAGTGTAGTACAATTAGAATCCCTATATAAACTGTTTCAAAGAGAAATGGTGCAATTACATTGGACATCAATTAATATCAACTAGAATAAAAAAAAATCGATTATAATTGATGAGTTTTGCTTTTTACACTTCGATTTTATGATGAGTCAAACACCAGATTCGAATCATTTTTACGCGATTAAAGTGGTTTACAACACATATTGATGATAGCAATGATTTCTTGATGATACTTTTTAGCGTTGATAAGCAACGTAGAGCACATAACGAACTTTGGCATTGGTCGTCATAGAGTACGCTGAAAACAGAGATGCCGTTCTGCCTTATCCATGTAAAAAAGGCACAACGAATTAGATCAAAACTGATTATTCTCAAAAAGCAGGAAAATTTGATTATGTATGCCAATGTCGGATCAAACTGAATAATTAACATGCCTGGCGATGACCCTTTAGCAAGGTCGAAACGCGCCCTCTCGATGCTTTCAATCTAAAACTTCTAAGTAATAATTTCAAAATAGAATTCTTCTATTAGACTTAGTATCATTCTGAGTTTAACACTGAAGATACATTCTTGTTTTGGATTAGTTCTTTAATAGAACTTAATTCATAATAGATTGAGCCATCTGATGAGTCCTTTAGTGAGGACGAAACCGGTCATGACAGCTCAATCATTGCTGAGAGATGGTTGGATTTGTTGGTTTGTTTGTATAGGGTGTATTTGCGTGGTAGCTGAAAGAGGATATCATAATGATATACACGGATTGCTTTCCTGGATTGTTAGCGGATTTCGTTTATCTCATTGAGAATGGTTTGGATGTAGAGTTTTTGTCTCGTTGATTGTTTTGGCTTATGAGAAGATGAAAATAGATAAGATTTTGAATTTTATGATTATTATTCATGTTTGGTATCAGAGATTTGTGGCTCTGACTTAACGATGTTTTGCGCTTCTTTTTAATGATATTCAGTAATGTTTTGGCAAAGTTATAGTCGTTGAAATAGTGTATCCAATATTGGTGGACTAAATAATTTAACTATTGCCAGTTCGACAACTTTAGTTGAAGATTTCAATCATCTAGGTATAATTATGGAATCACTAGAAATACTAATTTGTCTACTTATTGGTCAGTGATCGAGTATTGATGACCGAAATTGTTTTAAAGCAAACTCTATTGATGATTTATTCTTAACAGATTACATAGGGATGGCAGAAAAATGATGTATACTGTGGGAAACCTTTACTAATCTAATCGATATATCATTTTTGAAGAAATTGTCAAAAGATCTCGTTTTATGGAATTGTGTCTATATTATTTATCTACAGTTGTACTAATAAATAAATGTTAACAAGAAAAAAACGTTTTGTCTTGTAGTTTCATCATAACTCGTACAATTCCACAAAAAATATGACTTTAGGATTCTAGGTAGATGATCTAATTGATTGTTTTATGCGATTCAGTTGACTTAAACCACCTGATAAGACCCTGGAGTAGGGTCGAAAACGGTCGTGGTATACTCTTCTCAAAAAATTTGTTGCTAGTTACCGAACTGTCAGTATCTGCAGACGTTGGCATCTGCCAGCATATTGGAAAGGACTGGTATAACTTACATATGATGGGGAATTTGAATTTGCGGCAAATTCAGTTTCTTTAAAAAAAAGAAATTTCCGACAAATTCATTATATACAGGTAGAGAAGCATCTTGAGGATGAGGAACGTACCCTTGAGGAGGACCCTCGGGAGTTACCCTTGAGTGGCACCCTTGGGAGGTATCCTTGAGGGGGACCCTCCGTAGGTACCCTTCGGAAGCACCCTTGAGACGTACCCTTGGTAGGTACCCTTCGGAAGCAACTTTGACGGGGACCATTGAGAGGTACCCTTGGGAGGTACCCTTGAGGAGGACCATTGGGAGGTACTCTTGAGGAGGGCCATTGGGAGGGACCATTGGGAGGTACCCTTGAGGAGAACTCTTGCGAGGTACCCTTGATCGGTACCTTTGAGGAGCACCCTTGGGAGATACCCTTGAGGGGTACCCTTGGGAAGTGCCCTTGAGGCGGAACCTTAAGAGGGACCATTGGGAGGTACCCTTGAGGAGTACCCTTGGGAAGTGCCTTGAGGAGGACCCTTGAGAGGAACCCTTGAGAAGTACCCTTTGGAGTTACCCTAGAGGGGTACCCTTCGGAGGTACCCTTGTGAGGTGTCCTTGAGGGGCACCCTTGGAACGCGCCCTTCAGCTGTACCCTTGGGAGGTAACCTTCAGGGGGAACCCTGGGAGGTACCCTTGAGGGGGACCCAGGGAAAGTACCATTGACGAGGACCCTTTGGGAGGCACACTTGAGGGGGACCCTTGGGAGGTACCTTTGAGGAGGACCATTGGGAGGGACCATTGGGAGGGACCCTTGAGGAGGACCCTTGCTAGGTAACCTTGAGGGGTACCCTTGAGGAGGACCCTTGGGGGGCACCCTCGATGGAGATCCTTGGGGTTACCCTTGAGCGCTACCCTGGGGGGTTACCTTTGAGCGCTACCCTTGGGAGGTACCCTTGAGGGGTATCCTTGGGAGGTACCCTTGAGCGGTACCCTTGGAAGGTTCCCTTGAGCGCTACCCTTGGGTAGTACCCATAGGGAAAAACAAAGTGAGAATGAGGGAGATACAGCCGTATAAAGATACTTATATCACTCTACCGCTATACCAGTATACCACTATAGCGATATAAGTGGTATAAGCGGTATAAGAATTTTGAACTTGCTGCGAATTCAAATTCCCCATCAACTCATAACTTATCGTAATGAAAGCGTGAAAACAGGTAATAAAAATACAATGCGGACTCCAACGATTTATGGCCTACAAAGGAAACCCATTCAGAGAATTTTTTGCGAGAATAGAACTATGATAGCATATAAGAAAGCTGCTGATGCTCGATCATGTTCCCTATCATCAACAAAAAGCAACGGAATTGAACGCTCTATATCGTTTGAACGATTTTAAATGCTTAGGTAATCTGTATGACATCCCCTAGCAAGACCAGGCATTTCTAGCAATGATTAGCAATGTACAAGCAACTAAGGTACCATTGTTGCTAGATGATGCATTTCGCTATCCCAGTGTACAAGAATAACATTACAATTAGTTTCATCTTGATTTGTCAATGGTTTTTGACATAGCTCACTCCGTCTTTGGGCGCCCTCTATCTGCCGATTACTACAGAATTGCTACAAAAATATAAGAGAATCAAACCCTTTCCTCTTTTTGGTGGAATCTCTGGTTTCTCTATGATGTTCGAAATGTTTCCTTATACCTATAGGGACTGCTTTGCCACTTTTCAGGCAACTACAGCCATAGTAGCCTTCAGGGTAGAGGATTCTTGACCCCCACCGACGAGAAAGATTTCCCCGAGTTGCCTATTATCTTAGCAACACTTCTACGTTCTTCACCACTTGAAGAAATGCAAATAAGCCATGAAAAATCACTTCTAAATTAAAATTAGCAATTTTCCTGGCTATTCTGACAACCTGTAGACCTTCAATTTCAAAGTTTTCTTAGTCTATCATGTTCTATGTGATGAAATCATCATCGTCGAGTATATTCGGGACCAATCCATATCAATATTCCACATAAATTCTAAAGAAATATCGAAAAAATTAGGAAAAATGCAANTTGGGCTATTCTATGATTTTGCCTATTGATGATCCTAAAGATGAAAGAAAGAAATACTGAAACATAAATATTTACCCTCCTGGAGCAATGTTGTTAGAAGAATGTTCATGTTCGATTCTTGATTGATGACTAACTGGTAGTGCAACTGGGTTGATCAGTGGCCGTGCCAGTTTTTGGAACGAAAATGGATTGATATCCATGGCAAAAAATCGCAAGAAATTTTCGCGGTACTCGTAAATGGTCAAAAACTGATGATAAAGAGCGCTATTTGCTTGATTCCAATCGTCATAATTAAGTGAACCTGAGAAATGAATGCCTCGTTTTACTTTCCTAACAACATCCACGAAAAAAGTATCTTGCTGTACTTCTTTACACATACGCTCTCGTTGGTCTTCATTTTTCGATTCGCATCGGGTTATAATCAAACATAAATTAGACGTGACCTTTTCACCAAAATACTTGATGATATGCTCTAACAGTTCGATATCTTCTCGGTTGATGCCCGCATCGAACGAAGTACAAAAGCACAGTAGATGAAAGCTGTTGATACTGCACTCGGTACACGCCTGTTGAATTACCCCAATTTCTTCATCGAAATTTCGAGGATCCGAGAACCCAGGCGTGTCAATGATTGTGAGCAAGAGAGCCGGATTATCATATTTTACGGCTTTAAAATCGATCGTACTAGACTGTGACATAATTCGCAATTCGTTAGGCACACATTTAGGATTTTCCATGCAATTTTTCATTGTTGTCTTACCAGTTCTCCGACGTCCGAGCAATAGAATGGTTCGTTCTACAGGCTCTTTCCCATCGAGCGTTGGCTTTGAACGCTCAAGGGAATCGAACCTTTCTTCAATTGCCTTCATTATTTGATTTTGTCGCAAATCGATCCCCATGTTTTCAGTCCAAAATAAGTTCTTATAAATGGTTATCTAAAAAAACGAAATAGTTTACTAGGTCATTAGATTAACAGTTTGCATGTAAATTATATAAATAAGTCTGTAAATCTTGAATACATATTAAAGTTTAGGAAATCGCGCACCCTCCACGATCTTTTGCCCTTTTTGTAGCCTCTTCTTGAGCACGGGCTTTCTCGTTCTTCAATTCTTCCTGCTTTCGATAGATGTCTTGTTGTCGTCGATAAATCTCATCTTGTTCTATAAGAAGTTGTTGTTCCTTTTGTTGCTCGTCTCCTTTCCGCTTCAGTTCTTCCAATTCATGTTCGAGCTTCGTTCTTTCCACATGAAATTCATCTCGAATTTTACGAATCTCGCTAATGTAAGATTGACTAATTTGAAATGCTGGAAGGTCCTTTGTGAACTCTTGAAGCAGTTTTGTGCGATATTGAAGGACCATCTGATATTGTTTCACGATACACGTTTCACCTTCTAGGTAGTCGTCTGGATCAATCGATCCAGTAAAGAAAATTCCTCTCTTGTTTGATCAACTTGTTATTCACAAATTATGTGAGCGTCTTATGAAAGGTATATAAGCTAACGAACGAAGGGAACTGAGGCGATCATGCTAATATGTGAACTGAACAATAACCCGTTGTGAATCTAAGNGTAGCGTCTTCTTGAGCACGGATTTTCTTGTTCTGCAATTCTTGTTGCTTGCGATAGATCTCTTGTTGCTTTCGATGAATTTCATCTTGTTTTAGAAGAAGTTCTTGTTCCTTTTGTTGCTCGTCTCCTTTCCGTCTCAGTTCTTCCAATTGATGTTCGAGCTCCGCTCTTTTCACATGAAATTCCTCTCGAATTTTACGAATCTCGCTAATGTAAGATTGACTAATTTGAAATGCTGGAAGGTCCTTTGTGAACTCTTGAAGCAGTTTTGTGCGATATTGAAGGACCATCTGATACTGTTTGACGATATTTGTGTCTCCTGCTAGATAGTCATCGGGATTAATCGATCCACTAAAGAAAATCCCTCTTTTGAAATAACCACTGATTGGTTGATAAACTAGGTCTGCCTGAAGTTCCATCTTGAGTTTCTCTAACTGTTCTTCACTTTTGGATTCACAACGGGTTACGATCAAACAAGAGTTTTTTGAAACATCAGGTCCCAGCCGATCGATGAACAATTTGAGAGCCTCGACATCGTCCTTTTGAACACCTGCCGTCATTGACCAAGCAAAGCACACTAAATGAAATTCAGTAATTTCGAGATTGATGCATTTTTCAATGGCTTCCATAATAATTTCGTTACTGCGAAACATTGCATCCGCGGTATTATGCTCAAATAAGCCCGGCGTGTCGATAATATTGAGTACCATTTTAATGTTTTCGACTAAAAATGATTCAAACACAGGCTGTCTAGTGCCGGATTTGAGTGTCATTGTTGTTGGTACTTGTGTTGGATCAATCAACATGCTCTTGATAGTAGACTTGCCTGTTCGTGTTCGACCGATGATGAGAATATTGATTGCCTTAACTTTACAAACATGACTGGAACCTTCTTTAGCGTAGTGTGCTTGGATTTGTTTCAGAAGTTTTTCGCGTTTTATCGCTACGTCCTGACGTTTCCCAGAAAAGAGCATCTAATAGTGAACAATCTATACGAATTAGTTTTTATAAGAAAAGATTTCTACGCACTTCAATCTCGGATTCATCGTCAGACATGTTCAACTGCCGTTTTGTTGTGTTACAGTTCTGTATGCTAAAGAATCCTGTAAAATATGGTTGTTGCAAAGTATCTTCTTCTCTTCTTGTGAAGAAAAACAGATGATCAAATGATTCAATAATACAAAACTACGTATCAGAAACTCATCATGAATCACATGAGCCTGTAATCTCAACAAGGTTTGGTGAAAAACCTAGCTTTCATATAAACGATGTAGTATCATCGGTTGTGAGTAGTGAATCTCATTTCAAAAACTTACAACTC